>ML779492.1:368649-409664 GCA_009831015.1 Picea engelmannii | reverse complement strand
ATGCTCCTTTCCCGAGCTTTAGCCCCTTCCGGCTACACAATGGTCCATGTGACCGTCTATCATGTGACTGTCACCATACCTCTCATCGGGGTTTCGGGGTTTCGCACTTCCTGATGTCGAGAGTTTCTCACCTCTCCAATCCCTGATTACCGATGTGCCCCTTTCCACGCACTAGCCCTGCTGGCTATAGACCTTGGCCCCATAAGACCGTCAACACATGACCTCAGTCAAATCTCTCATCGGGGTTTCAGTGTTTTCGATGTCACTATGCACATGCCTCTGGGATTCCCGATCCTCGATTTCCCGATGACGAAGATCAATGGTCCAGATCTCATTCTTAATCCAACGGCTGTGATTACATCGCAAAATCGCATATCGCGATTTCAAAGTTTCTATTGCAGTGTGTTCTTGACATATCAAAGTCTCGATTGCCGATGTGTCTGCTGACGTCACACGTGATTTGGCACGTGTTAGATCTGCCACGTGTCACTCTGATTCATGAATTGTATGTGCCTGAAGTGTTAGATCTGCCTGACACCTGTCATTACCTGGTTGTGCCACGTGTCCCTAGCTGACGTGGACTGCTGTCGTGAATTAGATCGATGGTCTAGATCACATGTTGATCTGACGGTTCATATTCAGTCGGGATTTCGCATAACGCGAAATCGGGGTTTTCGTTGCATTGTGTTCTTTGCATTATGAAATCCTGATCCCCGAAACTCCGATGAGGCCTCCTGGCTGCCACGCGTCCATACGAATGAACGGTCCATATCCCTGCTTTATTTAACGGCTGCGATCAATTCGCGAAATCGCGTATCGTGATTTCGGGGTTTTCGTTGTCATTGTTCACGAGACTCGTGAAACTCCGATTCCTGATTCTCCGATGAGCACAATCAACGGTCCATATCTCAAGCTTGCTTTTAACGGTTGCGATCAAATCGCGAAATCGCATATCGTGATTTCGGGGTTTTCGTTGTCGAGTGAACTTTTCATATTGAAATCCCGATCCCCGAATCTCCGATGGCTTATCTCCCTCGCAACTTCTGCAGATCTGACGGTTGTCAGCCTTTCGGGAAATTTGGATGGGATCCAACGGTCACTGGATCTCTGTCTTCCTACTTCTCTGTAAACTCTTGCTGCGCGTGTTTTCTTCAATGTTGTTCCTCCTGAGCTTTTACGTCTGAATCCCCAAGAGGTTTTATCCTTCATATCCTGCCATTTCTGTTGTTGCCATCAAAGACAACAATCATCAACACGCATTCGTTGCTTGTTCAATATTTGCCAACAAAAACTTTCTTTGTAGTTATTTTTCCTTTATATGTGTGTTTCCCTTTTGAGTAACCTTCATCATTTCTCTTTTTCTTATGAGGACATTTGTTAGAAAAATCACCAATACCATCACAATTAAAACAAATTAAAGGAATCATACCTCTATACCTACCATCGGTTCCCTTGTTTAGTCTTTTGACGAAGTTGGCCACTTCTTCATCATCTTCTGAGTCGTCATTGTTGCTGCTATATTCTTCTTTTTTATTTTGATTTGATGTTTTGGATGCTTTGAAGGCTTCTTCTTTTACATCTATATTTTCCTGTTCAGTTCTCATTTCATATGTTGTGAAGATTCCATGCAGTTCGTCCATGCTTATTGAGTTTAGATCTGATCTTTCTTCTAGTGCTGATATCTTAGGGTTAAATCTCATAGGAAGATATCTTAGTACCTTTTCAAAAATTACAGATTCTTTGATTTCTTCTCCCAATCCTATGGTTGCATTCACTGTCTCATCGACTCGTAAAAAGTAGGCTACGATATTCTCATCTTTCTTCATTTTTAGTTGTTTGAACTGACCTCTGTAAGTTTGAAGCTTTGTTGCTTTGACTTTTGTATCTCCTTCATAAATATTTCAAAGCTTTTCCCAAATCGCTTTAGAGGATTTACAATGTGCAACTTTGGTGCATATCTTATCACTGAGACCATTCAAAAGTGCATTTTTGGCTTTGGAATTATTGTCACTGAGTTTCATTGCTTTGACATTTGTTGGTGGAACTGCTGGTCTTGTGTATCCATCTACAATTGATTGCCAAACTTGAAATCCCTGTGCCTATATATATGTCTTCATCCTTATGCTCCAAAAAACATACTTTTGTCCATCAAACTGTGGTAATCCATTTGTATACAAGTTGGTACTCTCCATGATCTACCTTTCAGTGGTTAAATTGCTTTCTGAAGGAACCAACTCTGATACCAATTGTTGGATTACTGAGAGGGGGGGGTGAATCAGTAATAGCGTAATTATAATCCTTTTTCTCCAAATAATCCAAGTGTTATATAAATGTAGAATTATTATCCAATAATGAGAAATAATAAATGAACAATCACACACATACATAGTACACTAGTATTTTACGTGGAAACCTAAATCGAGAGAAAACCACATAATGTTTTTTCTTATATGTCTTGAAGAATTACATTCATTAGAAGCACCAACTTCCTTTTTTTTCCAGCTTCAACTGGAAGGAGGCTCCAACCCCCTAGTTTATCAGGCTACAACTTGAGGGAAGCTCCAACTCCCCAATTCTCTGGCTACAACCAGAAGGAGGCTACAACCCCCTATGTTCTCCAGCTACAACTGGAAGGTGGCTACAACCACCTGTCCTTGCCTCGTCCAACCGCCCTGAAGTAGAATGATGGAACTATTTTCACACTATCATTTTGATATATACCAATTTAAATATGTACCAATAAACCTGATCCATGCATCAACCTGTACCTCAACCTGTAATCAACCTATACCATAAACAAGTGCATCAACCATGCACCAACCTATACCAACCAATCTGTAATCAACCTGTACCATAAACAAGTGAAACCAACCATGTACCAAGTATGTACCAATCATGTTTCAAGTATTCATCAACTGTGACTCATCAATATGTACCAACATCATCAACTATACACCTCATGTATGTGCCAACTCATCAACTACTTGTCTCAACCATGTACCCAACTTGTACCTCAACCAAAAGCCCTCATCAATTTCATCATCCAAATATAATTTGTAACTTTGTAATAGACCTGGTGTATATGATCACATTCCTGCAAACCTTCCTTAACTTTGACAACAAGAGACTAGCATTTTCATCAAACTTTTCTTTAGTCTCACATGACTAGTTTTGGATTAGTCAAGAACCCTAACTTGAAATAATAAAAAAATTGTACCTGTAATGAATAAATATCTTAAACTAATACACAGTGTTCTTCAGTGTGTTTTGTGCAATTCCTCCAGGTGTCACTACTTGGAACCTCTCAGAAAAGGAGTTATAGAAAAAATGACACACCTTGTTGAATTCTGGATTATTCTAGAGAGAGACCTTGTAGAGTGTTCCCCACAAGGAATTTTTGTTAAATTGATCTAAAAATGTTACACAAAATACTATGACGTTATGACCTTTTTACCCGAAACACCTATTTTTGACTAGTTTCAGGACTAGCCACAAACCATATTTTCCACGGAGTGTAACTCCAAAAATAAAATGACCCACAAGCTAAATTTTTTACCATAGATACTTGGATATGTTTCCTCAATGTCATAGAAATTTCGTGGTCTGAACCATTCTAGAAAAATATTTATTGCGAAAATGGTGAGATGACCTGAAAAAAAACATACCTTAGAAAGCATCATCAAATTTTTTTATCCTTCCTTGAATTCCGACCTTCTTTTCTTCACTTTCCTCATAAATTAGGCTTATATATCCTTTGGTTACCTCAAACACCTATATGTATTCAATATTCTCAAGTGTGATTAAAATGAGAGAGTCTTTCCTCTTATTTATACTCTCCAAATAGCTTCCTTAAAAACATCTTCTAGGTCACTTTACCCACTTTCCTTATTTTAAGGTTAACCCACTTCTAATCTCTCCATTAAATTTATTATTTAAATAATTTATTTTGTATTCACTTTGAATTATAGTACACTCATCACTTCAATTTATTATTTACCTTCTAAAATCTCTTAAACCACTTTGACTACTTTGACCTTTTGGGGCTTCTAGATGACATAAGAGGGTCCTCCAACTTCGTAAGGCCATAAATCTCAAACCGTGAGGAGTTATGTGACGTTCCACATACCACCAGAAATGGAATGACATGTGCCATCCATATATAATAGTATTACCTGCAAATATATCAAAACGCATATCATTATCCATCCAACAAACTTGGGTCCATTACCCAAAATTGGGTTCTCGAACTTCTCATGGCAATAACTCTCTAACCGCGAGGAGTTATGTGACGTTCCACATACCACCGGAAATGGCATGACAAGCAATACCCATCTAGGATAGTTTCACTAAAAACTTCACTGAACTTCATCTCATTATTGCACAAATAAGCATGGGTTCTCTAACCATACTTCTAGGATAATTCGATCCGCAAAGCATCTTCCCGTGAGGTCTTTCACCATAAGGGGACCACTTTGGAGTTCATCCATTTCTACTTATTATCAACCATGAAAATACAATAACGAGTCATATTTACATAAAAAAAACTTGGTTCCATTACCCAAACCTTTGTGCTACCAGGCTTTCTTCAAGGGTTGACATCAATGCCAACCAACCTTAATCAACATCATCTTGTACCATGAACAAGTGCATCAACCATGCACCAAACTTGTACAAATAACATGTCACAACAACCTGTCCAAAAAACCTATCACAACAACCTGTCTCATCAATCTTATCAACCAAATCAAATCTACTCACCAAGATCAATCATGAAGACAACTCTCAAAGATGTGCATCAACCAAGCATAATGCAACAACTCATAATCATCACCAAGATCAATATGTGCTTCTAATAATATACCAATACAAGTATGCTACATCATCCATAAACCATGTGTCAGAAATACTACTAACAAGTTCCTCCAACCATGTACCAAGTATGTACCAATCATGTATCAACTACTCATCAACTATGACTCATCAAGATGTACCAACATCATCAACTATACATCTCATGTATGTGCCAACCCATCAACTACTTGTCTCAACCATGTACCCAACATGTACCTCAACCAAAAGCCCTCATCAATTTCATCATCCAAATATTATTTGTAACTTTGTAATAGACCTAGTGTATAAGATCACATACCTGCAAACCTTCCTTAACTTTAACAACAATAGACTATCATTTTCATCAAACTTTACTTTAGTCTCACATGACTAAATTTGGATTAGTCAACAACCCTCACCTGAAATAATCATAACTATGTACCTGTAATGAATAAAGATCTAAAAATGGTACACAATGTTGTTCAGTGTCTTTTGCGAAATTCCTCCAGACTTCACTACTTGGAACCTCTCAGAAAAGGAGTTATAGCAAAAATGGCATACCTTGTTGAATTATGGCTTATTCTAGAGAGCGAACTTGTAGAGTGTGTCGTGTACGGAATATTTATTGTTTGGATCTTAAAATTTCACATAGAATACTACAGACTGTACTATGACCAAAAAATTTGGTCTTACTAAATTTGGATCTGTTATGAATAATTTATGACATTTTTACCCGCAACACTTGTTTTAGACTAGTTTTAGGACTAGCCACGAACCCTATTTTCCACGGTGTGTAACTTCAAAAATACAACGACCCACAAGATAAATTTTTTATCATGGCTACTTGAATATGTTTCCTCAATGGCCTCCCAATTTCATAGTCTGAATCATTCTAGAAAAATATTTATTGTGACAATGGTGAGATGACCTGTAAATAACATACTTTAGAAAGCATCATCAAAAGAATTTATCCTCCCTTGAATTTTGGCCTTCTTTACTTCACCTTCCCTCTGAAATTCGACTTAGATATACTTTGGTTACCTTAGTCACCTGTAAATATTCAATATTCTCAAGTGTGATTAAAATGAGAGAGCCTTGCCTCTTATTTATACTTTCATATAGCTTCCTCAAGGGGTTACCTTTTAACCATCTTAACCCACTTCTAACCACTTGTCCACTTAGTAATTTATTCATTAACTTTAATATTTAAATAATTTATTTTGTATTCACTTTGAATTATATTACACTCATTACTTCACTTTATTATTTACCTTCTAAAATCTCTTAAACCACTTTGACTACTTTGACCTTTTGGGGCTTCTAGATGACTCATGAGGGTTCTCCAACTTCACATGGTCACAAGTCTCTAACCGTGAGGAGTTATGTGAGGTTACACATACCACTGGAAATGGCATGACATGTACTATCCATATAGAATATTATTACCTAAAAATATATCAAAAATCATACCATTATCCATCAAACAAACTTGGGTCCATTACCCAAACCTTTCTCCAACTTCACATGGCCATAACTCTCTAACCGTGAGGAGTTATGTGACGTTCCACATACCACCGGAAATGGCATGAAATGTACTATCCATCGGGAGTAGTATTACCTAAAAATATATCAAAACACATACCATTATCCTTCAAACAAACTTGGATCCATTATGCAAACCTTTCTCCAAATTCACATGGCCATAACTCTCTAACCGTGAGGATTTATGTGATGTTCCACATGCCACCATAAATGGCATGACATGTACTATCCATTTGGAATAGTATTACCTAAAAATATATCAAAACTCATACCATTATGAATAAAAAAAACTTGGGTCCATTACCCAAACCATTGTGCTACCAGAATTCGCTACCAGACTTTCTTCAAGGGTTAACATCAATGACAACCAACCCAATTAATCAACAATCTCCCCCTTTGGCATTGATGGAAACACTCTGAGGAAATATTGAAGTCATGTCACTCATGCTCCCCCTTTACCTTTACCTTTTCATTTACCTTTGCATCTGATAAATCTCTCCCCCTTTGTCATCAATGGAAAGGGTATCTTTCCATCCTGGGTTGCTCCCCCTAACTGAACTGTCCTTGGGGATACTCCCCTTGAATGAAATCTTCCTGAAACTGATATTCCAACCTAAATTGTCCTCTTTATGGTGCTTCCTCATGTATATGTAAGACATATAAGATAAGAATTCAAAATCATTCATTTTGGAGTAGAAATTACTTCGAGTCTCTAGTGAACATACTCAAAGTCCTCTCTTGGAAGAGGTTTTGTAAATATGTCTGCCACTTGTTCTTTTGTGCCCACATATTCAACTCTGATGTTATTCTCTGCAACTTGTTCCTGTAGAAAGTGATACTTTATTGGAATGTGATTCATTTTTGAGTGCATCACCGGGTTCTTTGATATATCGATGGTGCTTGTATTATCACAATAGATTGAAATAGGATCATCATACTCAACATGTATATCTATCAGAGTTTTTTTCATCCATAGAACCTGTGTACAACATGTTTTTGCTGCAATATACTATGCCTCGGCTTTAGATAAGGATATTAATGATTTTTTCTTGCTTAACCATGATACTAAACACTCACCCAAGTAGAACGTTGCTCCATTGGTTCTTCATTGGTCATCAATGCAACCTGCCCAATCTACATCTGTTGTAGGTGAATCCCCCTGCGAACAAGTGTATTCGCCTCTTGGTCTCTAGAATCCTAAGGCCAAGACAGAAAAGTTCTTAACAAGGACACTGACATCCTTTTAGATCTAATCAATCTAACATACGAGGGAGAAGAATAAATATATGTACCTTATCAACGATGTTTGTCCCTGCAAAGTCTAGGCTAAGCTTCGATCCTAAGCTCCCTAATAGGTCCTGTAGAACAAACAAAGATACAATGTAATTCCTACTCTACTGAGATTAGCTCAAATATAGATCCATCTACTGAAGACAAACTCATATGGAACAAGCATAAGTTTGAAAGAAACAGGCTAAGCATTGATTATTAATGAGAACAAGTAAAAGTATATACAATCCTTTGGATAAAGGTGCAACAACTTCTTCTAGTTCTCCTTGTCCAACCCTTTTTCTCAAGTAATATACGTTTATTGCTTTGATGACATCTCACTCATGAGATCATAAGTTTGATGTAATTCTCAATATACATTGTCTGTCAATACCACTTATAGGATCATAAGTTTGGTATCAATCTCTAGTCTCTATTGTACCTTTCACCATGATAAGGCCTCCTTATATAACCTTGGAGAGGTCTAACCATTTGAGAGATCTTTGGGATGAGTTGAGGATTCGTCTCCTTCAGTTGAGGATCTCCCCTAAGATCATGCCTTGACCATCTATTCAAATCCAACTACCTTAAGGAATTGAGGGATTCTTCCCTGATTTGCCTCAACAAACCCAAAATTTGCTCAAAAAGGGGTAGCACTCCCCCATAAGGGTGCATAGGGCACTCAAACACTCCCCAAAAGAGGCTCAGGGAGCACCAGCACTCCCTGACAGTGGGTAGGGGAGAGCTCCTCTCCAAAATTCATTTTTTAGTGGTTCTTTCAATGACAAAAGGTTTGTACTTCCTGTCAACTGATTTCTATTCTTCCAAACTAGCCTTTGAGGTGTCTTAAGTGTCTTTGTGACGTCGTTAGGGGTACGACATAGGCAAGATAGCAGTATGATGTTTGTGACACTTGAAACACTTATAGTTAAGATGCGACATCTGCGGACAAGATGCAACACTTACAACACTCGTAATGATGACACTTGCGACACTATTGAAGTGAGTAATTTTGAGTTGTAACAAATTTCCCCCCAAAGTACGAAGTTAGAAGACGATGATGAATGAAGTGATTTGTAGACTTTTTCAAGCAAGGGTATAGACGTAGAGAAACTGGAAAAAGCTACACACAACCATCAAACAAATATTATGACATGTTTCAAACCCAAGGCATGCATACCTATGCTTGAGTGATAAAGACTTTTTAGGTATGGCCACCATAAAATACACTGCAGACCCATAATTATATTGAAAAAAGGTATAGCCATTGAATATACAATGTGGATCTATACTTTCATGACCTGAACTGATCGTAGTCACAAAGAATACATAGTGGATCTACAAGATGACAAGACATAGCCACGACCAATACAAAGTGGATCTATGTAACAGTATATGTGTCATAGTTCAAGAGAACTCCTTCGCAACCTGGGAAAAGTACATATAAGAGTGATGAATCAACCCAGGGTCTTCTTACCAATCCCGATGTAGTACAAATCTAACCATGTGAATAGATGTCTTGATGTCGAACATGGAAGAAACCACTTGATTATTGGTCAATGATGTAAACCGTTAACAAGCATGAGGGAAATCACCATTGATAGATGAGCTGAAGTCGAATGAATGTGAATAGATGAGCTGACGTCAAACATACAGGGAATCATTCGATCATAGGTCAATGATGTAAACCCACTTTCAGACATGAGGATGCCTGCCATTGAGGCATGCAGCTCCCAAGGTACTATCTAGTTTCTAAGTTTGAGTCCCTGGATAATGTGTTGAAGTCGACAGGAATAGACTCATCGAAGGAGGGCCTTGATGTATCCCCCATCAACGACACGAAACTAACACAGAGATGTAATTGGTATATCAAATGAACATGGACAAACACGGGTATTGAAACAAGATATTTGTGATGGCTGACTCTCAAGGCAGATACTTCCCTTGAACACTGAGGCACATCAGCAGAAACGTGACATGGACCAAAACTTGATAATGAAGTGGATGCTATGAATTTCCTCAGGTGACCCAAAGGATTAAAAGAAACTCAGAGGATTGGCTCAATGTAGAGGTTCAACAGATTAAAATGTGTGCAAAGACAAAGTGTCGTGTTCAAGGGTGAACGTAAGAGTTACTGGTAGTGTTTTCAAAAACTGCTTGGCTTGCGTCTTTCAATTTTCTCCCCATCCAAATAGATGAGTACCTATTTTTAATTTAACGAGATCGAGGAGGGTAACACATGCTCAATATGACTCACTTCGGTAAGTCCCTCTTCCTTTTTTTAACGCACTGGAAGAAGTAAGGGTTCAGTCCCATATGGGCCCTTCAATGTATGATTGTTTAATGAGTCCAGAGAAGGTAAACTCGGTGGTTTTTCATATTTAGAGAGTCTGAAAAGAACTTAAAGACGACTCCAGTGTTGTCCTTTTTCATAATGTTAGTTTTGCGAGGCTGAAAAAGAGATAAATTATCATCTAAAGATTCCCTTTCAAACCTTTTAACGAGTCGGAAAGGAAGCAAGATCACTCGGCAATCTTTTCATGTTTAGAGAGTTTGAAAAGAGCTCAAAGACGACTCCAAGGGGTTCCTTTTTCGTATATCCATGCGAGTCTGAAAAAGTGATAAAAGACTACTTGATTACATTCTCATGGTTTTTCGATCACGATAAAGAACAAAGACCAAGCTTGGTATGCCCCCAACTTGAAAGCTAGTGGCTTAACTCTAGAATGACTATCAAAGGCTGGAGACAGCCCTCCAAGCTTCAATTCATTCACCGGCATTGAGGTTGTCACCAATTTCTCTACTAAACGGAGAAAAAGGATCAGAGTGGATGAAAAGAAGGTTCAAGAGAGGTGACTCTTTCATTTTTTAATGAGCTTGACACAAAAAAAAACTATGCTCAGGGCTCCAGGTTCAATCCCCAGATTGTTGTTTCATTTTTTAACGAGCTTGCTACAAAGAGGAAAACTATGCTCAAAGATTTTATTTCATTTTTTAACGAGCTTGTCATAGAGAAGAGAAACTATTCTCGTGACCTATATTTCATTGTTAACGAGCTTTCCATAGAGAGAAAAACTATGCTCGTGACTCTTCTTGATCATGGCTTCCAAGAGAATAACGCTCTGGAAGGACACCATGTCAAGGGACAAAACTCGGTCATGGATTCCAAGAGAGCTTCACTAGATGGAAGAAAATCACTCTGGAAGGAACACATGTCAACGGTCGTGATAGGGGTAAGGAGATCATGCTCCAATATCCCTACCGAATATATCACCATGTCAAATACCGAATCCAAATCATCGGAAGTCGAAGGCATGGGAGACGAGGGAAAATTGACATTAGGAGGGGAGATAGACTGTATATCTGCCCGAATTTCTTCATGAGGGGGAAGAAAAGAAGATCGATGATGGTTATCATCCCGAGGTAGCTCATCAATGTTCAACATTTCCATAATATATTCATTCGAGGGAAAAATTGGGGAAATGTAATCGATCGTAGACGACAAGGAACTTAACCATGATGGCATCAAATAATTATCGGGTGCCAATAGATGTTGGTCATCCGAAGAGGGAGAAGTGGATTAGATAGAAACGTATGATGTTTCGGCTAGACTAAGTGGCACTGTGTCACCTAGTGCATCGAATTCCAATGTACTAGGTACAATCCAAGGGTTAGATGATTCCAAAGATTGATAAGTCGTGGTTGAAATCATATCGATGGTGGAAATACGATGTGTAGTCGGTGGAAGTGGTGTAGGGAAGGTACCCATAAGGCTAGAATCTTTCAGCAAACCAACACCAACGCTTTCATATGTGATCTTATGTTCTCCCAAGAAAGGAATGTTGTTGGTAGCAAGAGCGCAAGCATCGGTCGTACAGAAATTTAACTGATTGACAGTGACAATTTTGCCCTGATGAGGAAATTGTATACATCGAAAGACCGATGAGGCAATGACAGTCATAGAATAAAACCAACTTCTTCCAAGTAACAAGTTGTAATTAAGGGGAGCATCGACCACCTCGAGATCAACAATGACAGTTTTTCCACCCAATTGGATGGGCAGGGACTGTAAAAGCCCATGGGGATGAAAACCTCACCCATCGAATGCACATAACATCGTTGGGGATTTGTTAAGTGCGGGTGATTTTAAACCTTTCCAACCCACTAAAGACATGACACAAGTTGAGGCTCCCTCATCCATAATAGTTCAGTGGATTTGTTGATTGTGAACAACAACATCAACTTGGAAAGCAAGTTGGTGGGAGAGTCGAGATGTATAATTGTCTAGGTTAAACATGATATGGCTGGATGACTCAGGATCAACAACGCCAATAGCATCCAAGAGCATTCTACGTTGACTGGGGCAGTGCTCTAGAACTTCTAACATAGACATAACACACGGTGCTTGAGCCAAATATTCAACAATGTTGTAGTTCTGGGTGGCATGTGAACTAGTATTAAAGGTAGATTTGTGGATAGTTCTCTTAGGAGGGCGTAAGATAGAGTCAAATGTATGTTTCTCAATCTGAATTGGTCTAGACAGAGGATTAACTGATGGAGGACTAATGGAGGATGGTGATGGATCCAGTAATATACCGGTACCATTAGTGACTTTTCCTTTGTCAGGGTTACCTGGTGTGTCATATGTCTTAGAGAGAGTGGTCAAATTAATCCCATTAAACATATAAATATGTGCACTCGCTGAAGCATCATCATGAGGATGGCTAGAACTGACCCCAGGAGAGGGGGTTTGAGCAACCATGGATTGCTGCTGTGGAAAAGGCTGAGTAAGCACAACGGGTTGTGAATTTCCCTGGAAAAGTTTGGCCACTTCATTGCAATGTGGACAATCTCGAGTGTAGTGATCGTCACCACAAATGATACACGGGAATTTCAGTTTCCATTGTGGTTTCTTTTCGGTAGCAGGTGTTTGAGCTTGATTTTTTGGTTGTTCATTGTTATTGGTATTTTTTTATTTATTCTTTGTCTTCTTCTTACCTCTAGATTGTTGTGAAGGGGCAGATTGAACTGCGTTCACCTTGGAAATTTGAGTTTGAGGGGAGGTAGAGGAGAGTGTGGTTTTCTCGGAAGTAGATTGAGTTTTGATGGAACCGATAACACCGTTCGCATGAGATGAGGATGATGGCTTGGATGGATCTGTATTAGATCGAGCAGCATTTGGAAGAAAATAATACAAAGTAACAGATTGTGAATAAACCAAATCTAAGTACTGGACCCGAGTAATGGTTTCTTCCTCAATGATCGCGCCATCCATAGTGATATCATGAGTAATTGGGGATAAAAGTGATTTAGTAAACCATTCTTCCAATAAGATGTCAAGAATGATTACCTTGATCATCCTTCGTCGTCTTCTCCACTCATGAATATGGTCAGAGATATGCACAAAGTCAGTTTGACGAAGGGAGGTCAAGAGTTCAGTACCTGTCTTGTAGCGAATAGGTAGTTGAAAGTGCGCGAGGAAAGACATGGCAAGGGAGTTGAAATCATGAAAATAAGCATGTGGTAGTTCAATATACCACTTTGCTGCAGAGCCCGTAAGTGTTCGCTGGAAAAGATGCAAACGTATAGAATAATCCATGAGGGAGTTTGATGAACACCACAAATGGAAAGTCATCACATGGTTATTTGGATCTTCTCCATATTTTTTGTCAAATTTTAGAATATCGGAAGAAGGTTTAGCTGGAATAACTGGCCAAATTGGTGAATGAAAAATAGGATCATTAGTTAACTGAGACAAGTCTGGGAGATCCAGAGTCGCAAGGAAAGGTAGCTGTCGGTTAATTTGCAGATGATACTGGTGTGGCATAGGAACACTAGTAGGACCATAAAATGGGTTAGGTGGATAGTTGTAACCAGTATGTCCTCCTACATACGGTTGTTGCTGGCTAGGATAAGCAGGATTTGATGATGGCTGAGAAACATTTGCATAACCCAGTGGGTTTTGAGCATTATAAGCCGGGTGATTTGTTTTCCCATAAAGAGGATAAACATTTTTCCTTTGAGGGGGGTAAGGAGTATATCTCGGAGGTGGATACACATTAGACCCATGAGGAGGATAATTTTTTTGTCCCTGAGGACTCCAGGTGGTGTTTGGAATGCCACCCAGATAAGGTTGTCCATAAGTTGTTTCAGAAGGAATAGGATTTGATACTCCTACTTTTGGGTTATGATATGAGTTCCCCCCAACATGGGGTTGGGTAAAAGTGCCTCCTGAAGATACTCCCTAGGATTGTGAAGGGTTTCTAGCAAACAAAGGTTGCCCCCCTGCCAGTGGTGGATTAACCACTGGGGTATGACTGGAAAAGGGAGGTTTCCCTCCAGGAGGAACATGAAAAGGGGGATGTCACCCGGGAGGGGTAGGCCAGCCATAGAATGGTGTTCCTCCAGGAGGGATAGGTCTGCTAGATAGTGGTTTCCCTCCAGTCGGTTGTATTTGGCCGGCAAGGGTCTGCATTCTCTGGTGCAAAGATGTCCCATCAAGATCATGCGGAACATGTGGAGTTGTAGAGTGAAAGTTTGTAAAAATGGGGGTAGGAATCGAAGTGATTTGGGAATGAGTAGAGGTAATGAGTCCAACATTAGGATAGACTTTTGTTGATGCAACAATAGGTTTAATGACCTGATCGATGGGGTGATTCATAGTTTGAACAGATGGTCCTGTTTCACCAGGAGGGTCATGAGGATGAAAGGGTTGTCAAAAGGATTCAAAATGATCATAGAGATCACGTCCCGATGAAGTCCTCCATACAAAATGAGCAGGTGTGGGGTTTGTATCTACTGCAATGGTAGGACGAACATGATTCCTATACTCATCACCAAAGGTTGGTTCTGTAGATCCCATATATGTTTCGGTAAAATATCTCTCCGATAACTATGAGACATCTTTGTTTATGAAATTCCCAAGGGATTCTAAACAAACTAACAGTGGTTCGAGAGGGGTTACTGACACAGATGTAGTGCGAGGATTTGGATTCTCAACTATAATCAAAGTGCCTTCTTGATTGTCTAATAGAGGAGTAACAACACTCCCAACATCATATTGATTTTCTACCTCTCCACTGTCGTTGTCTTTTGGAGGGTTAGGAGGTAAGGGTTGGTAGCCTTCTGGAGGAAGCCCTTGCATCCTATGCGATTGACGAAGACCTTTATCATCTATAGGCTCAATTTTGGAGAATAACAGTACACGCTGAAAATCTAGGGCCAACTAACAAAAAGAAACAGCATACACTAATAAAATCTAGGAATCAAAACCAAGAAAACAAGACTTATCTCGATGATCATACTAGTTGGTGATGAAATCCAACATCGCGTGACCAAGTCAAGAAGGGGCTAGGATATGGTGGAAAAATCACAATGGAAACCTGCTTAACGGACTTTCACCTTGGTGCAAGCTTCCACGCAGTAATTGTGGATTTACCCTCCAAGGAACCTGAGTGAGTTTGACCAATGTCTGTTCTAGGTACGGTGAGAATTCCCTTCACCGCCACCTCGTGTAAGTACCTAAGGATTATAGAAACTAAGGACACCAACTCATAGTCATCCCCTAGGCAGGTACAGTGGACAGTCCAATCCAAAAATATGGGTAGGATAACAAGTCCAAAATCAACTCGAGAGGCTCCCACACATAATCGTGGGTATACCCTCAAGTGACCCCCAATATATGATCTGACCACTACAAATAGCTAAACCACAGAGGGATAATCTCTGTAATTCACCTGAATGCGACTTTGTGTGAGAGGGGGATCCCACAAAGCCTATACGATAGTTGGATTTGACTCTCCCTATCTCAGGATGCTAATGTTTGTTTTAAAAAAAAACTTTGGAGATTTGTACTCACAACTTAATCCAAAGTGCTAATCCTAGTCTAATGTTGGTGGAAGATCCTAAAAACAAAAATGTTCTAGATAATTTTTAATTAGCATTGATTTTATGGCTGTTCTTTACTCAAAGGGTGCATGACAATGAAACTGATGGTATGATGACTCAATTCCCAAAAAATATGCACAAGAAAATGATAAGCAATCTTGTCTTTTGATGAATGGCTATTTAAGGGAAAGAGAGAAAGTTGTTTTCACTATCAAACACTAAGATGCAATGCCCTCATACAAGTGTTTCTCAATGAAATCCAATGTAATGCTAAAAAAATCAGAAATACCTTCTAGTATCCAAACCAATCACTAAAATATGTCCTTTTTTTTAAATGTGAATCATAATCAGATGTAAAACTTCTAAATGCCAGTCAAACTTTAGGATTAAACAGTCAGAAGCAAACCTCACACAAAACAAAAAACACACTCTCATCATGAAATAGACAAGAAGGACAAAGATAACCAAATTGCAAACAAGAACCAAAAAACCTCAAACAAGAGAGAAATGATGGAAATTTGACCTCAAATATCAAATGAAAATGTTCACAGACCTTTGTATTTCCTCAAAAAAGTTTTCACTCAGTCAAATAAAGGAGAAGAAAACAACAAGTCAACTCTAGGTCAGCAAAGACAAAGAGTGGCTTCAAGGAAAGGAAATAAAATGTCAAAATACCAAACAAAAGAGGATGAATTATCATAAATAAGGTGTTTGAAAGCCAATACCAAGATCAACTGAGAGTATGAGACCCTGAGCATATGCCAAAACCAAGAAATAGCTTCAGAAGATGAAAACTTCTGGAGAATTTCTCACAAAAATGGGGTAGTTCTCTGGTGTAAGGGGCACCAGAGCATTCCAACACTCTTGGTAAGGCTAAAGGGGAGTGCTAGCACTCTAAAAGAAACATGAGGGGAGTGCTCTGCTTCAAAAGCTCAGAAAAATGTCTAGAAACTCAAAAAATCAAGGAAATTCAGTCAATTAGGGTGATCCCGATGACATAAAGAGGCAATCAAACAAATATAAGAATAAAAAATACAATGTGGATAAGGTCAAGTGAGTGGGAAAAGGGGAAAAACAAGATCTAGGAATGGAAACAAAAATCAGAGCTCCTCCCCAGTGGAGTTTCCAATTTCAGTTGTAGGTGAATCCCCCTATGGACAAGTGGATTCGCTCTTGGTCTCTAGACTCCTAAGGCCAAGATAGAAAAGTGATTAACATGGACATTGACATCCTTTTAGATTTAATCAATCTAACATATGAGGGAGAAGAAGAAATATATGTACCTTATCAACGACGTTTGTCCCTGCAAAGTCCAGGATGAGCTTCAATCTTGAGCTCCTTGATAGGTCCTGTAGAACAAACAAAGATACAATGGACTTCCTACTCTACTGATATTAGCTCAAATATAGATCCATCTACTGAAGACAAACTCATATGGAACAAGCATAAGTTTGAAAGAAACAAGCCAAGCATTGATTATTAATGAGAACAAGTAAAAGTACTTACAATCCTTTAAATGAAGGTGCAACAACTTCTTCCAGTTCTCCTTGTCCAACCCTTTTTCTCAATTAATCTACAATGATTGCTTTGATGAAATCTCACTCATGAGATCATAAGTTTGATGTAATTATCAATCTCCATTGTCTGTCAATACCACTTATAGGATCATAAGTTTGGTATCAATCTCTAGTCTCTATTGTACCTTTCACCATGAGAAGGCCTCCTTATATAAACTTGGAGAGGTCCAACCATTTGAGATATCTTTAGGATGAGTTGAGGATTTGTCTCCTTCAGTTGAGGATCTCCCCTAAGATCATGCCTTGACCATCTATTCGAATCCAACTACCTTTAGGAATTGAGGGATTCTTCCCTGATTTGCCTCAACAAACCCAAAATTTTCTCAGAAAAGGGTAGCGCTCCCCCATAAGGGTGCACAGGGCATTCAAACACTCCCCCAAAGAGGCTCAGGGAGCGCCAGCACTCCCTGATAGTGGGTAGGGGATCACTCCTCTCCAAAATTCATTTTTTAGTGGTTCTTTCAATAGCAAAAGGTTTGTACTTCTGGTCAACTGATTTCTCTTCTTCCAAACTAGACTTTGAGGTGTCTTAAGTGTCTTTGTGATGTCGTTAGGGGTACTACATAGGCAAGATGGTATTATGATGTTTGTGACACTTGCAACACTTATAGTCAAGATGCGACATTTGCGGACAAGATGCGACACTTACAACACTCATAATGACGACACTTGTGACACTATTGAAGTGAGTAATTTTGAGGTGTAACAACATCTGAGTAGGAAATAAGTGATAGATCCGTTCCTTTTGGATACCATAATCCAAAGTCTTATGTTCCTTCGAGATATCTGAAAATCCTCTTCATTGCTAATACATGTGATTTCTTTAGTGTTTCTTTAAATCGTGCCACCTGTCCAATTGCCTGCATTACATCTGGTCTCGATGTTGTCACATATAGTAAGATACCAATCATTGACCTGTATTGCCTCTGGTCTGTAGACTTTGAATCATCATCTTTTCTCAACTTGCAATTGGTTTTCATAGGAGTGGTAACTAGTTTGCAATATTCCATTCCAAACCTCTTTATCATTTCTCTGATATACTTAGTTTGAGAAATAAAAATTCCTTGGTCGCTTTGACATATATGAAGACCTAGAAATAAGGATAGTTCTCCAAGTAATGACATTTCAAATTCATTCTGCATATCCTTTGCAAATTTTTGGCTTAACCTGTCATTATTACTTCCAAAACAATATCATCAACATAAATTTCAATTAATAAAATACTACCTTGAGTTTCCTTGATGTAGAGGTTGTTGTATGTGCTTCCTTCCCATAGTTCTTAGGGAGTTTTGTCATTTTTGTTTCTGAGATTTACTATGTTTTGAATGTGAACCGATGTATGCACTATAAGTGATAGATCCTTTCCTTTTGGATACCATAATCCAAAGTCTTATGTTCCTTTGAGATATCTGAAAATCCTCTTCATTGCTAATACATGTGATTTCCTTAGTGTTTCTTTAAATCATGCCACCTGTCCAATTGCCTGCATTACATCTGGTCTCAATGTTGTCACATATAGTAAGATACCAATTATTGACTTGTATTTCCTCTGGTCTGTAGACTTTGAATCATCATCTTTTCTCAACTTGCAATTGGTTTTCATAGGAGTGGTAACTAGTTTGCAATATTCCATTACAAACCTCTTTATCATTTCTCGGATATACTTAGTTTGAGAAATAAAAATTCCTTGGTCGCTTTGACATATATGAAGACCTAGAAATAAGGATAGTTCTCCAAGTAATGACATTTAAAATTCATTCTGCATATCCTTTGCAAATTTCTGGCTTAACCTGTCATTATTACTTCCAAAACAATATCATCAACATAAATTTCAATTAATAAAATACTACCTTGAGTTTCCTTGATGTAGAGGTTGTTGTATGTGCTTCCTTCCCATAGTTCTTAGGGAGTTTTGTCATTTTTGTTTCTGAGCATTACTATGTTTTGAATGTGAACCGATGTATGCACTACATGTGTCAAAAAAATATCTGTCAATTTGGAATCCATTAGCATTGTTCAAGCCATTTCCTGCGTAATTATCATCCATTATGATAATGTTCCTTTGTCTTTGAACCACTCTTTGAATCAATATATGAATCCATTCTCTCATCCAATGTCATATATTTTTCCAAACCTGCTAAGTGTTCTTACAAATCCATCTCTGTCCATACTGTCCAAGACTCTACTTGTGCAACTGTCCATAATGTTGACCCATTTATCACTATACTATCATGAAGTCTTGATTACTCTATCAAACTGTACTTCTGCTAACTAACTGCTCTGAATCTATCTTCTCAAACTCTGTAAGCTTCTTGAAGGATAGTTCTTTGGTCTGTCACAAATATCGCATAGACTCCCCCTGTCTAATATTCATATTACCTAGGAGTCTCTAAGCTGGATGGCTCAGAAAAATTCTTGTTCTAATGTCTATTTATCATCATCTTCATTGGTAGACTCATCATCATCTTCATTGGTAGATTTATTATCTATCTGATCTCTGACTTCTTTCTTTCTGTCTATGGATTCATCTTTCACTATAATGCCTGAAAGTACAATCTCTTGAACTTGTTCCTTATTTACATGTCCTTCCTTTATTTTAGTTATTTTCCAAACCTTTATGTATCTGACATCTATCTCTTTCTCTGTAGAATTTTCTTCATCCTGTTTTATTATCAATCTTGCTATCTCTGGTACCTGGTCTTTGTTCACCTGTTCTTCTTGTTTTCTTATCCATACTTTCTTATATCTTATATAAGTGTTCTCTTTCATGGAAGTATCGATCATGCTTCTACAATCACTGGCTATGTGTCCATAGTTATGACATTTGTAACACTCAATGTTGCGTGCATCCACATAGGTACTTCTTTCTTGAACATTTCTTTTATAATCCCTGCAATATGCAACCTTATGTAAAAAATTAGTATAATAAAAACAATGACCATAAAAGAAATTTGCATACCTGGGAGTGAATGATATTCTTTGTGGAGTAGTACTTGTGAATTTCTACCTTGACTGATCATGATCATGATTGAAGCTTCTTTGTGGCTTGAACTTGAAGATGTATCTTCAATAGTTTTCTTAGATTCCATTTGACCATGATTCCTTCCTTTGATTACTTCTACATAACTCTTTCTATTTTCTTCATTCTTCTTTTCTAGCAACCTAGAGTGATTCTCTTCATTCTATGCAACTGATGTGGATGTTTCTATCTCTTCAACATTCTTTTTGAGTTTGACGATTTTACTTCTCAATGTGACAACTTCTTCTTAAATCTTCTCAACCTCTTCTTCTTTATTTAATATCTGAGACTTCATGACTTCTTCTGTTCTCTTCACTTCTTCAAGATGAATTTTTAATGTGATTATTTATTCTTCAAGTACTTTCTCTTCTTGACCAAAACATGAATCAAGCTGCTTTAGATCGTTAGTTCTTTCATTAAGATGATCTATCAATATCTTCTCTCTCATTTATACTTCTTCCTTATGTGATTCTGTGTTGGCTTCCAAACACTGCTTTTGATATTCAAGATTTTCTTCGATCTTTTTGGCTTCTTCTAGCTGATTTCTAAAGTTCTCGATGACTTGTTGGGCTTCTTAAAAAATGTGAACACTTTCCTTTTGTTTCATCAATTCTTTCTTGAGTGACTTGTTTTATTCTGTTAGTTCATCTAAAACACTAATCAATTCTGCCTCATAAGTGTCTTCCTTTTCAATTTGTTTTTCTGTCTCATTTCCTTCATGGCATTCTATTTCAAGATGTCCACGTTTTTAACAATTAAAGAAAATCAACATACCTTTGTTGATTATGTACTCTTCATCTTCTTAATCAGTTTGACATGGTGAAAATATTACTTATTGATATGTACCTTCATCTTCTTTGGCATTTTTTGAATCTTTGATGGGTGAAGAATATATGTCATGTAACTTATCCCAAAGTTCTTTGGCTGATGAGCATCTACCAAACTTTTCTCTTATTGGATTAGGTAATCCTTCCCAGATGAAATCCATTGTTATTTTGTTATTCTTCTTCAATTCCTTCTTGGTTGCAGTCTTTTCCCTTTTTGAAATATCATATCCTGTAATGACTAATAGCCAAATATAATGCCCATGTCCCTGTAAAACTAATTTCGTCCTTATGCTCCACATCTCATACTTTAAACCATTTTTACCATTAAACAATGGTACTCCATTCTCAGAATAATCCATGATCTCCTTCCAGTGGTTAAACTGTTTCCTGAAGGAACCTGCTATGATACCAATTGTTGGATTACTAAGAGAGGGGGTGAATCAATAATAGAGAAATTCAATCCTTTTTAACCATAATATGCAAGTGTTATATCAATGTAGAATTATCATCCAATAGTTGCAAAGTAAATAAACAATGAACAAATGAGAAATCATACACACACACAGTACACTGGTGTTTTTACGTGAAAACCCAAAGCAAGAGAAAACCATGGGATGCTTTTTCTTATATTTCTTTAAGAATTACATTCATTGGAAGCACCGACTTCCTTTGTTTTCCAGCTGCAACTAGAAGGAGGCTCCAACCCCCTAATTTCTCAGGCTACAACCTGAGGGAAGATCCAACTCCCCAATTCTTTGGCTACAACTAGAAGCTGGCTACAACCACATGTCCTTTCCCCGTCCAACCTCCCTGACGTAGAAGTAGAATGATGGAACCATTGTCACACTATCATTGTGACATATACTATTGTAAACCTGTACCAATCAACCTGTACCTCAACTTGTACCATAAAAAATTGCATCAACCATGCATCAAAACTATACAAATAACCTGTCACAATAACCTGTCCAAAAAACCTATAATCAACCTATACCATAAACAAGTGCATCATCCATGCACCAACCTGTACCTCAACATGTACCATGAAGAAGTGCATCAACCATGCACCAAACCTGTAAAAATAACATGTCACAAAAACCTGTCCAAACAACCTATCACAATAACCTGTCTCATCAATCCTATCAACCAAATCAGATCTACTCACCAACATAAATCACCAAGACAACTCTAAAAAATGTGCATCAACCAAGCATAACACAACAACTCATAATCATCACCAAGATCAATATGTGTTTCTAATAATATACCAATACAAGTATGTTACATCATCCATAAACCATGTGTCAAAAATACTACTAACAAGTGCCTCCAACCATGTACCAAGTATATACCAATCATGTATCAACTATGACTCATCAATATGTACCAACATGATCAACTATACACCTCATGTATGTGTCAACTCATCAACTACTTGTCTCAACCATGTACCCAACATGTACCTCAACCAAAATCCCTAATCAATTTCACCATCCAGATATGATTTGTAACTCTATAATAGACCTGGTGTATAAGATCACATACCTACAAACCTTCCTTAACTTTAACAACAAGATACTAGCATTTTCATCAAACTTTACTTTAGTCTCACATGAATAATTTTGGATTAGTCAACAACCCTAACTTGAAATAATCATAACTATGTACTTGTAATGAATAAAGATCTAAAAATGGTACATAATGTTCCTCAGTGTATTTTATGAAATTCCTCTAGACTTCACTACTTGGAACCTCTCAGAAAATGAGTTATAGCAAAAATGGCATACCTTGTTGAATTATGGCTTATTCTAGAGAGCGAACTTGTAGAGTGTGCCCCGCAGAAAATATTTGTTGTATGGATCTAAAAATTGTACATAGAATACTAAAATCTGTACTCTAACAAATACATTTGGTCGTACTGAATTTGGAGCTGTTATGAATAATTTATGGCGTTTTTACCCAAAACACTTGTTTTAGACTAGTTTCAGGACTAGCCACAAACCCTATTTTCCACGACGTGTAAATCCAAAAATACAACGACCCACAAGCTGAAATTTGTATCACATCTACTTGGATATGTTTCTGTTGAGTCTCATGATTGTCGCATTTTCATCCTCTTTTCCTTTCAACATTCATCACATTTATCCATATGCTACCACTCCATAAACCATTCATTAATACCATTTTCATAATTAAATATGGGATTAGCCTTATTATTTTCCAAATCATTTATTTTAGTATTAAAAGAGAATTTGTGATTAAATATTAGAAAATTGACATGTTTTCATATATATCTCAAAAATGTGTGAGCTTTGTCATCTGTAGGAATATGTGAAGGATTAATTCAAAATACTTCTTGAATACTTCCTCCACCATTTCAATATTTGAGGAGATAATTCAAGCCTATTCCAAGGAGAAGATCATGGAGATTTGGTTGTCATATCTTATCCAAGACATATGAGAGATATGTGTGAGGATTTGAAGGAATTATATTTTGTAATAATGGGAAATGGGTTGAGAGAAAAGTGGATCTGTAATTATGAGATGTTTATCTTCTTTTCAAAGCTCTCATGTATAAAAGAGAGTGCCCTCTCTTCATGAGAGGGGGGAGGAATTACTATTATGTAGATTAGAAGAAGAATTGTTATGATGTAGATTGGATTCATGAAAATACTCTTTCTATAAACCTACTTGTTGAAGATTAATGGAAGTTCGAGTTCAATGATTTTGTCTCTCATAGAAGTTAGCATCTGGTGATCTAAAAAGGTTCCATGTTGGCATCGGCAAGGGCCACCAATCCAGCTTGGTAAGCTTATTGTAAATTGTTAGTGTAGATTTTGATTTCATGTATTTGTTATTTTGATTTCATGTTATTTTGTTTATTCAAATTTGTTGCAAAGTGTGGTATTGCAGGAACAATTGGATCTCCATATTTCACCATACATGAGCTTTAATGGAGCATCCCACTTGTTAGTTTAGTTGTTTCAGAGGATAGAATCAAAGTTCATCTTTTTTTTTCATGATCCATCAATGAACATGTCCATCACCTAAGCAAGAGTTTTTGCTTGTTTATGAGTTTTTCTTTCCAGCTTTCGAATTGTGTGAAGATTGTTATTTTTAAAATTGTGTTGGTTTCAAAATGGTTTTCTTATCTATGCTAAAAATACATAGGAACCTATCTATTATCGGCACATATAGTGCATCAACTCTACTGATTACGAATCCTGGTTGATAATTTATGTTTGGTAATATATTATGCATATAATTGCACCAACATTTTGGCATCATTGTCGGGGAGTTGTAAACAATAATAGGTAGTATTTGGATTAGATTGCTTTAATGGTTTTGGATTGGTTTTATGAATGACCTAAGGGTGGAGAGAAGACGGTAATACATGTGGGAAGAGCCCACACATCTACTTTGGTGGGGTTGCTCCAAAGTTAGGTTGTCCTCTTCCTTTTATGCAGAAGTGTGTTTCTCCTTATTTTATGCAAAAGTGTGTTTTTATTTATGCAAATTTATTTTTTATTTTTTGATGAGCTAACTTGTGCGAATAGATAACCTGGTGACAGTAGGGTCTCAGTAATGCAAGGGGTTCAAGTTTGGCATGTTTTATTTTTACAAATAGTTTTAATTTCTTAATTTTAAATCTTTGATGATAAATCAAACTCCTTTTTTTATATGGTTTAACTATGAGTGTAAGCTTGGAACATCTCACTCAGGTCCTTGCAAAAGTCATGATCTCCTCTTCTCACAAAGAGGATATCTTGATAGTAGCTGAGGGCTTAATTACTCCTCCAACAACAAACAATGAATCAACATATGAAGAAGCTTTCATATTCAATGATGAACAATTGTGCGAGCAGGAGATCGAGGGGGATAACGAGGAGTTGTGACACGATTTGAGGAGTGACAACTACGCCTACAAAAGTATTATCGAACGATGGTTTCAAGCAGGTACCAAGTTAGATCCATTTAGTTTTTATTTTTATTTTGATTTACAGTTTCAACAGTTAATTTTGCATGTTTATTTTCGATTGTCATTTACGAAATTGAAAGAGGATATGTTCTTATTACTATTGCATGTATGGTTACACTGGATTCTGAATAAAAGTAAAATTAAAATTTATCCTTGTGATTCTATTTTTATTTTATAGCTTTGTGTTTTGAATTTAATAGGAATAAAACATTTAAAAATGTTTTTTATGGATATCCAACTGTGTGATGGAACCATGCTTTGTCATTCACACAAAGATCTATGACCCACGATCAAGGGTCAGCAATGTAAATTGCAATAATTAAATAATACAGGTCCAATTAAATTTAATGGTAAAAAGGATGTGGATGATGGCCGGTAAATGATAGCTCCAGTTTGGTAGATAAAGAAGATCACCAAATCACGAAGACATTACAATATCCTCATACACAGGATATCACCTCTGCAATCTAGTATGTTTCCTTTGATCAGTGATTTCTTGGCAATTCGCTACGTTTGCATTTACAAGTAAATAGGTCGTAGAAAATTGAAAGTTAGTGCTGGAGAAAGGGTCAATGAGATTGAAAAGGAGCTCGACGATTCATAAACAGAGGAAAATTATCCTTATAAGAGCTAGCCAACAGGTTCGATTCACAATTTGTGGACCCACTACAATTATTAAGAACACAAAGAATAACACTTGCACAGTTTGGAGAGATAAGTTTTAGGTTTATTAACTCAATTACATAAATGAATATCACTTCAGCATCCAGCATCAAAATGCGATTGTGTCTGAAACCTAAATTTTTTGTATCGCATTGAATTGTCTTAGTTGACAACGTATCTTATAACCAGAGATTGATAATGGACATGGCCAAGGTTTTGATGGTCGTCGAGCTTTTGGATGCAACGTCCATGATAACAATAGAAGGTGTCGAGGAAGTCAAAGATGCTTTCTCCAAAATGATTGGCTGGCGGTATGTAAGTGCCTGACTACAGGTGACAGTTTTTCTCACAACAGTAAAGTTGAAGCCCGTTTGCCTCGCCTTTGAGGAGTTAGGACCATGAACTCACCAACCTACAGGAATTTCCATCTGCTTAGATTATTGTTGGATGAACTTTGTGTTGCATTATCTCAAATCGAAACCTTCAAGGCTTGCTGCTCTTCAGCATTTCAAATCTAGGCAGCTTCTGGTTCTGTTAGCAATCGAGGTAGCAATTCGTGGTATTGACATCCCATTCCTGTTATTTGCGGTAGAGGTTGGTAGACAGCACAGAGATATCAGGCATACACACATTTATCATTGGTTCTAACGGTTCTATCTTTTTGTGCAACCATCACGAGACATCTTTGGGATCCCAATCCCACGAAATCACATCCGTCAGCCTCTTTCCACCATCCCATTCGAAGCCACAAATTACTCCTTGATTCCAAAATTCAAATTGCACCAGTTGGATGGGGGAATGATAATTTGACCATGCTATCAGTGCTAATTAGAGACAATATCATCATGGTGAAGGAGCAAAATCACAGGATCCCTGCAATTCTACCTTATTTTTTTTTAGAAGTCTTCCTTTGCACTTGTTACCCTATTTTGTGATTTTTAACGATATACATTACGGAAAGCGTAAACGTTTTAACACAAACACAGGAATCCAAAAATTTTCAAAGAAATTCAAGCATATGAACATTTTATGTGTGCAATTAATTAATTACAAAGGTTATCTATGTGCAGGTGTATTAGAAAAGTGAAACATATTCTTCCGATTAGTTATATTGAAAGAAGCAGTAATGGGCAAGTAGCTTCTCCAATGTAAGGGTACAATATGAAAGTGGAGAAAGCAAGTGGATCAGAAAATGTATCTCATGCTGGTAGCGAGGAGGAAGTAGGCAGATTGAAAGATTCTTTCCGGGATACAGGCATGGTTTGTCTCATCAAAGGATTGTTGCCTGCCAGTAAGTCGCCTTCGAAACCCTTCTTGCGATTGGCCTTACTGCGTTGGGTGGGAATACCCCAGTTAATCTGGCTCTTCTGTAATGAAGCTTGACTCTGCCTAACATTTTTTACTGTAATGAAGTATTGCCATGGACTCCCCTAAACCCTGCAAGTTTAAGTGAGCAACGCAAGCTCATGTAATTGCTGGTGCACCTAAACTAGAAGGACTTTATCTCTTCTTCACTTGAGTTGTTTCTCCATCCACACCTTATAAATGCCATATCCCTAG
Organism: Picea engelmannii; assembly: GCA_009831015.1. Lineage (NCBI taxonomy): Eukaryota > Viridiplantae > Streptophyta > Pinopsida > Pinales > Pinaceae > Picea > Picea engelmannii. The sequence continues at coordinate 382,511 of ML779492.1, read as the reverse complement.
CTTGTCATTCCTATCTATTTTCTTGCAGAGATTTCAAATTTTGATTATTTGTGAAGTTGTGAGAAAGCAACTTGTTCCATCAATCTTTGTCTTCTCTTACATAAATTCTCTTACGAAATCAAGCCAAATTCAGGATAATCTGTGAATATTTTGTTGTTATCAGCCTCCAAAATGGTGGGAAGTTGAAGAAACCACCAGTTAACGATGACTGCATAGATATCTATATTGTTACATTTGGATCCAGTGAAAGTCATGAGGATGATAGTATCGAGATTTTGGAAAGAGAAAACGATCTATCGGATCTAGTGGTGAAGGTAAATGTTTCCATTGAAAAGCTTATGGGAACTGAGTTTGTCAAAGATGATAATTACGGGCTAGATGGGTTGGATGTTGATGTTTCTACCTATGATGTTGAAACAGGCTATTGGGTGTTATTTCTTCCAGCCTGTTGTAGATGCTTTTGACCCAAGATTTCTTATGGCCCCTCCTATCTCTCACACGATTGAATTTACAAAGGTGAAGAAAGAAGAGTTGTATGAAATTGACATTCCCTTAAACTTTACTGCCTCTGTGGGCACTCGAGTTCATGGCCTAGCATGTTGGTTTGATGTTTTATTCAATGGAAGTGTTGTCCAACAATGGTTGACTACTGCACCTGGAGCTCCAACTACACACTGGTATCAACTTCGTGGCATCTTGTATCAACCTATTTATGAGATGGATGGGCAGGTTATTACAGGTTGGCTCCATATGGTTTCTCATAGTGCACCAATATTTTGGCGTTGACTCAATTTCCAATCTCCTATAAGGTAAAGCTTCAATAAAGAAATTGCAAATTGCAAATTTATAGTAAGTGGATTGTCTTTGAATCCAGAGATTTTCATAATATAATGACAAAACGCAAACCTCACCAGACATGGGCACTTAGGAGAGATTCTATAAGAAAATTGAGTAATAATTATAGGTATTTTATTCATCTTAGTGGCATCACGTCGACATTAAAGTTTTGATTAGCCAACCCAATGTCTCCATGAATTCCACTGCCAAACATTATTATGAAAGTTGACATTATTACTCACGAAGTTGGTAAAAATATGATAAAATAAAATAATAATAAATAAATAAAAATTAATAAAAATAAAAATAAAAATAAAAAATAAAAACAACAAAGACAAATAAATAGCAAATGGACCTTTTCATTGTTCCTGAAAAAATAATGTTTTTACGGCTTACTATGATTTCTTTTCTTACGTCACTTCAAGCAACAATCAACAATGGAATAAGCGCGCAACAGGTAAAACACACTTTTTATCTCTTTAATTTGTCGCATTCGTACTTAAATCTCACATTTTCTGTTTTACGATGATCTCACAAATTCGATTGCAGGATTAGTATTAAGTTTGATTATAGGAATGAAGATGCTCGCATTCCATGCCACAGTGATTCTCAAGAATCGTAAAACTCTTCAGAAAAACATGTTTTATTAAAATCTTAAAGGAGCTAAATTTTTCATCGCACATGTCATGACATTTGCCGCTACACGGCCATCATTCAGGAAACCAATTACGCCATGACATGATCATTTACCTTTCTCCTTCCAAGCTTATTTGTCATCCATGTCATGACGTCCACTTTCCATCGCCTTATCCTTCATGACTTCGCACATGCCTATATTTTCGAGTTTCATACATCCCTTTATCTTTTTTAGTTCATTTTGCCTTGTCAATAAAACTGTCAAGCTCCCTTTCCATGATTATATTTCCTTGCCATAAACGTTGTTAATACTGAGATCATTCATATAGTCCTACCAAATCTTTTTGTAAAAACTCATGTTGACTGATGTGGGATTCCTTAAGGCCCACCTTTCAACAAGTCTTGCTCCATCGGCCTCAACACCTTATCTGGGATATAGACTAAAGTTCCTCTTGAGTACCTAGAGGCTTGCATGCCTTAATGGAAAGTTATCTCGCTGACAATCATGGGAATGCATCATTGTCCTTTGATCATCAGATATTTCAAGTGTCTCGACATCAACAAATCTATTCTCACTTTGCAAGATGTACTCGAGTACCTTGGCACTCATTGACATCAATGATGAGTTGCCTCACATTGGTTAACAACATTCATCAATGGTCAGTAATCCAATGACTTCTCTTCATACTCGACATCGACAGATTCATTCGCATGACTAGAATTGTACCATTGGGTTTAGCAGCAGGTGAAGACTATACACTTTTCCATGACTCCATCAGCCGTTGAGCAGTATTTTTCCAGCCATATGAGAGTACCACAGTTCCACTTCTGTACGTCCTCTTTTCCATGATTTAGTAGCAATAGTTTAGATTCCTCCACTTCACATTCTATGATCTAGCAGTTACAACAGTCACAGCTATGGCAACAGTCACCTTTCACATGATCATGTAGCCATGACATCTTCCATGTTCTAGCAACCGCATCAACCATATTCCTATTACATAGTTCATCTACTTTTTGGGTAAGTGGTGGTATATTGTTTTCTACTCTTTAATCATGCAATTCCTCACATGCTAGAGTGAATGAATTTGGAAAATTCCCTCACCATGTTCCATTTTTTTTCTCCTTTTTGTACACATAACATATCTTCAGTTGAGGGGCAGGGGGGGGGGGTATTCATTACCATTTGATTCCATTTACACATTCATCACCTCATATATTGATGACCAACATGTCTCGTCCGAACTACACTTTGTTTCACTTTTTCCATCTATTGATCTATCTTGGCATGATTCATAACATGACGAAAAGGATTTCTTATGCATGTTGATGGCTTATCATTTCCAATGCATGTGTGCTTAAAATATTATTACAGTGAGAAGACAAGTAAATGAAATAAATATTGTTTACACAAGAACCAACATTTTATTATCATAACAACAAGAGAACAAATAATGAAATGAATGTTGTTTACACAAGAACCAACATTCTCCATATTCATGGTTGTCACACAAGAACCAACCATAAGAAAATGTCAATTGTTACTTATGTATTTCACATCATGGAATAATTTCATTCAGAAGCCAAAAGTCCTAAAGAATAACCATGAAAGGTTGCATGAGAACATGCCACAAGATCAGTTGTGGGGGGGATTTTGATCCTCTTTATTGTTAAATAAATATAATCATGCATAACCAAAATTGAAAAGAAGAGTTTTTTTTGCAAGGTTGCATGAGGACATGCAACAAGTTCAGTTGGGGGGTATGTTGAGTCTCATGATTGTCGCATTTTCATCATCTTTTCCTTTCAACATTCATCAAATTTATCCATATTCTACCACTCCATAAACCATTCATTAATACCATTTTCATAATTAAATACGGGATTAGCCTTATTATTTTCCAAATCATTTATTTTAGTATTAAAAGAGAATTTGTGATTAAATATTAGAAAATTGACATGTTTTCATATATATCTCAAAAATGTGTGAGCTTTGTCATGTGTAGGAATATGTGAAGGATTAATTCAAAAGACGTCTTGAATACTTCCTCCACCATTTCAATATTTGAGGAGATAATTCAAGCCTATTCCAAGGAGAAGATCATGGAGATTTGGTTGTCATATCTTATCCAAGACATATGAGAGATATGTGTGAGGATTTGAAGGGATTATATTTTGTAATAATGGGAAATGGATTGAGAGAAAAGTGGATCTGTAATTATGAGTTGTTTATCTTCTTTTCAAAGCTCTCATCTATAAAAGAGAGTGCCCTCTCTTCATGAGAGGGGGGAGGAATTACTTATGAGAGGGGGGAGGAATTACTTTATGTAGATTAGAAGAAGAATTGTTATGATGTAGATTGGATTCATGAAAATACTCTTTCTGTAAACCTACTTGTTGAAGATTAATGGACGTTCGAGTTTAGTGATTTTGTCTCTCATAGAAGTTAGCATCTGGTGATCTAAAAAGCTTCCATGTCGGCATCGGCAAGGGCCACCGATCCATCTTGGTAAGCTTATTGTAAATTGTTAGTGTAGATTTTGATGTCATGTTATTTTGTTTATTCGAATTTGTTGCAAAGTGTGGTAATGCAGGAACAGTTGGATCTCCATATTTCACCATACATGAGCTTTAATGGAGCATCCCACTTGTTAGTTTAGTTGTTTCAGGGGATAGAATCAAAGTTCATCTTTTCTTTTCATGAGCCATCAATGAAAATGTCCACTTAGTAATTTATTCATTAACTTTAATATTTAAATAATTTATTTTGTATTCACTTTGACTTATAGTACACTCATCATTTCACTTTATTATTTACCTTCTAAAATCTCTTAAACCACTTTGACTACTTTGACCTTTTGGGGCTTCTAGATGACTCATAAGGGTTCTCCAACTCCACATGGCCATAACTCTCTAACCGTGAGGAGTTATGTGAAGTTACACATACCCCTAGAAATGACATGACATTTACTATACATATAGAATATTCTTACCTGAAAATATATCAAAACTCATACCATTATCCATCAAACAAACTTGGGTCCATTACCCAAACCTTTCTCCAACTTCACATGGCCATAACTCTCTAACCGTGAGGAGTTATGTGACGTTATGCATATCACCGGAAATGGCATGACATGTAATATCCATAGAGAATAGTATTACCTCCAAATATATCAAAACTCATACCATTATCCATCAAACAAACTTGGTCCCATTACCCAAAACTTTCTCCAAATCCACATGGAAATAACTCTCTAACCACGAGGAGTATGTGACGTTCCACATGCCACCTAGAAATGGAATGAAATGTAATATCCACCTGGAATAGTCTTACTTGAAAATATATCAAAATTCATACTATTATCCATCAAACAAACTTGGGTCCATTACCCAAACCATTGTGCTACCGGAATTCGCTACCAGACTTTCTTCAAGGGTTGACATCAATGACAACCAACCCAATTAATCAATATTTTGTTTCATACTTAGACATTTGTTTTAAATGTGGTTTGCGGAGAGAGATACCACCAAGTCCACAAGTTTGAAAGTACGATACTTAGTTTATTTTTCACCCCTCCACAATATTAACACTTATCCTTTTCCTTTGTTGCAAACATCTTGTTGTGGAATACTAAGCCATCCCTCCTCCTACAAATACCTACATCTCACAAACCCACAACCCTCAAAAAGGCCCTTCCATTTCCACACCACTCATAATGTACTCCTATTCGACACATAAACCATTTTTGTTTAATGTGAATGTGGGTTCCTCTCCTCATTTCACTTTTTCTTTCTACAACCCCGCAATCTTGCATCCCACGTTTTTGCATTATACAAAATGGCCCACATATTTTCGCAGCCCGCAGAATTGACCGTCTTGATACTTAGTATATTTCTTGAATGTGGATGTGGGAGTCTCACTCACATCTCCCCTTCCATCTTCTAAGTCCCACAGTTATGAGATAACCAAAATGCACTCACCATTCATCACTTTATACCTCCATATTTAACCATTTTCCATACATTTTGATACGATGTCACCATTCCTAATGACATTTATTCCATGGCCACATTAGTTGTCACTCATATAGATTAAATATAGTTATTAAGTGGTACAATTTTTGTAAAACCTTCAACATAAATTTTAAATCAAACCATGCAATTGGCAACTTCGAATAAAGAGCTATAACATTTGGTAATTAAGGCAATACATGGTAAAATTAAATAAGAAGTTAAAATCTTTGTTGCAAAAATATTGTATTGACAAGAGCACCACCTATTCACATAAGAGTCTTTGTAAGAAATGTCAAGTAAAAGAAAAGAACTATATTGTGGTGATACTGTCAACACCTTAGGATGAGAGGATGACCAGTTTTAGTGGTCGCAATCCTACAAGTGGTACTCATCTCTCCCATCTGAAGAGAAGAATTTGAATAAGGTTTGGACCTCAGGTATTTCATTGGTTGGATGTGTGTTGGAAGTAGTTGATTTCAAAGATTTGGTCCTCTTGTGTGTAACAAATTTGACAGTAAAACAAGAGTTATTCAAATACAAGGGGAATCATTGATCTCCTTAGAACCTTTAGTGTTTAGGAGAATGTTGAGACTCCCTAACCCCACTATGACATTAAAAAATGTCGAAGTTGATGATTTTATAAAATCTCATAGTAGGGGAATGAAGTTCCTTGAAATATTTCTTATAAGCCCGACTAGAGATGTTAATGTTACACATGTTGAGGTACGCTCTTTAAAATATCCATATAAATAATTTGCATCGTTGTTTGCTAGAATAACAGGATAGGAGTCCACGACCTCAGTGCCAAATTTTATTGTATATATTATCTATAATTCAATTCATGAAAATGTTGTAATTGATTGGGCTCAAATTATTTCAAATGAGATTTTGTTTTCGTTGGGAAGCATTAGGAAGACCAAGAAATTTTACATGAATTCCTATCTAGTTTATGTTATTTTTTAATGCCATATTTTTTAGTATTTTCCCAGAGATAAGAATGTAGAATTCAAGAAGGATCCAGTTTCATTATGGTATCTAATGTTATGGAGGCATAAGGACCCATACAATTGCTATGAAGTACAAAATGGCTTATTGTCCTCTTTTAAGAATATGATTCACAGTTCCACCACATTTAGACTATCACTAGAAGTTTCATCCTTTATGTCAGAGAAAGGAGTTTTTGAAACCATGGAATATTTCAGTTTCATTAGACTTTATGGATTTCAGGGGAAACCCTCTCTATTTCCATTTTATATTTCTGATAGAATTTTCATTGTTGAACTATGCAAACAATACAAGTATTGGATGCATTTCTTTGGCGAAAAAAGAAAAATGAAATTCAACCCATTTCCATGGAAAGTTGGAGAAATGTCTATGAAGAACATGTCTCATTTATATGAATGCACAACTCAATTTGACCAGTTCAATTTGAAAGAAGTTAAGTAAATTCATAGTTTCGACCCTAAGGATTTGTTTTTGGCACACATGTATTCAATCAGATATGTCTCATCATTTAGTAAGTTTATGCAAATAGAAGAAGGAGGGAAATATAATCAAAATCCTCCTGAAGCATATATTGGAATCAACCAACATGATATTAAGGCATTGGCTAGCACCAATGAATACTATAAAGAATGGTGTAAAGAAACGACAAGTAAAAACCCAGGTTCACCAAATGTGTCACAAAAGAGTACCTCTAAAAAACAAATCCCCGAAATAATAGTTAGGAACAAAGAAGGTATTCCACTGGAAATTCAGATTATGGTGGAGATAAAGACCCTACCAAAAGATAGTTGAAAAATCTCACATTGTTCATATACCTGTAAAAAGAAAAAGAGAGATTTTTGAGGGACCTAACCTCCCTAACCCCTCACGTAGGTAGAATAATATATTTCCATGTAATAAAGGCCAATATTAATAATGCCTAGCAATAAGGAAGAATAAGTCAAATGTAAGAAGACCTAATAGAATATTCTGCTTCTAGAAGGATCTTCCTCTAGATTGTTCTTTTGGATAGATAGATTTAGTATAAATAGGAGTAGAGGGTATGAGAAGTTTTGTCTTTGAGAATTATTGTAATAGAGCGCGACTCCGTTGTAGGTTTCCCCCTCGAAGAGGTAAGTGAACATCGTTTCCTATCAATAAAGGTATTATTTGGTGTTGTGGTTTCATATATTGTGTTGTTCTATTGTTATTCTCTACAATATTTTATGTTTCATGCTATTATAATAGATCTGGTACCTTATAAGTGGTATCAGAGAACTTTCCTTGGCAGAAAATTGTGGGTTAATTTTTTTTTTCAGGGTAGAGATGTATTTAGGTTTATTAAAGCTACACATATCTGTCATTCAGAGCATAAATACGTGGTCAGGGAAGCATACACGCAAAAACTACAAGTGGTACTTAAGCACACATTGCTTGCCACCTTTGTAACCCCAATTGGTACCCCTTCGAGTGATAGTGCATCAGACAACACTTGTATACAGATCGACCTAGATATATTGAAGACCTCTGTAGATAAACCAATCATCCACTTGACTAATATAGTGCCACTAAGAATAGCACTCGGGAAGATACTCTTTAGTACCTAGGTAGTCGGGTAGTATGGCTAAGGGTACAATCTATCCTCCTTAGTTGGTGCCCTAAGATATTGGTCTGAGTACTATTGTTGGACCCTGCATGTATATCAGACACTTGTCTATAGAAACCCTGAATACCCTAACATTTTGGATGGAAACATAAACATAACAGAGAATATATATTGTTGTGCAACTGTACCTTCTGCATTTTGGTTGCGAAATTCCTACACATTTTTTCTTGTTAAACATTTGGCAATTTTGTCACTACAGTATTATTCAGATCGACGTATACTCCATAGTAGTAAAAAAAAGTAAGTATGGATCTTGTCAGAACCATTATTTGAGACCTATCCTCAAATAATTGGATTCCTCTCTTCACCCTGATCGTAGTCATACCTCATTTTTCTGTAATTGTTTTTCATGGACCCGACCCCTTCTCGACACCCCTATTGGTAATTTATCCCATTAAATTCCTCTCTTTTCACTGATCGTAGTGGTACCAATCACCAATAACTCATTTCTATGTGGTCCCATTTTTTCCCCTATCCCATCCCCATGGCCCACACTCATAGCCAAGATTGGGAAAAACGTCTCACCACCTTGGCCAAAGATAATGACCAAAACCAGAGTGATATCTCTTCCATCATGTCCAGTATTGGTAACATCAACTCTCGTCTTACTCCACTTGAATCACTTCCCACAACCATCACTCAATTGACTAACAGTTATTAGGAATGCCAGGATTCAGTGAACAATTTGACCGCCTTGTTTAAGCCCACCCCCAATCCTTTCTCTTCTTCCACACCTTATAAACCTGATGGTCCCGAATCCTCCCAGTCCACCTCTTTTCCTCCCCACAACTTTCAATGGGACTTGTGTCCCCCTCGGGTGGAGGTGAACAAATTTGATGGCTCATATCCCACAAGCTGGGTCACTCAAATGGAACATTATTTCTCTTTATACGACATTACTAGTGAGTTAGCCAAACTAAGGTATGGTTTTCTCCATCTAGATCTGAAACGTTGGAAATGGTGGCAGTGGAGAAAAAATTCCCGCCAAGGGTATGTGGCTTGGACACAATTTGTTGCAGAACTTAATGAACACTTTGACACTAACACCCACCATTTAGGTCGTTTGAAAAAGTTGAAACAATTTGGCCCAGTGGAATACTTTATAGCTTCTTTTGAGCAATTGTATTTCTGTAGAGAGGGCATGTCTTATGCTTTTTTCTGAGAATTTTCTATCAGTGGCCTCAAGGAAGAGATTTGTGCCCATGTCCTCATGGCTCGACCTCAGATTTGGGTGGAAGATACTAAAATATCTAAGGAAGCACAACAGTTTGTCTCTTCTCAAACCAGAAAACCGTCCTTTATTCTTCACCCTAAACCAGTCACTCCCACTCCTCCTTCCATTCCCCTAAAGATATAGAAATTGACTAGGGCCAAAATGAATGAATGCCAACTCAAGGGCCTTTGTTATAATTGTGATGACAAATATTTTCCTCGGCACAAGTGTACGGAAAAAAATATTTTTATGTCCATCTCTGAGGATGTTGTTGAAGAATATGTTGAGGCTCCCCCTGTGGTCGAGTCACCTAAACCCACTGACATGACTCCACCTTCTAACCCTCTCGAAGTTGAATTAGTCATTTCCATGAATGCTCTCACTGGATTCTCTACTCCCCAAACCCTGAAGCTAATTGGTTACATTAAGAATCGAGAGGTCATCATCCTTGTTAACAGTGGAAGCACCCATAATTTTATTCATCGCTACATTTCCCAAGAAACTAATTGCTATATCCGTGCAGTGAATAATTTTAAAATCGTGATTTCCAATGGCATGTACATGAAATGTGTGGGGTGTTGTGAAAATGTGTGTTTCCAAATTGGTCAATACCACATGAAATATCATATGTTTGTTATCGACATGGTGGTTGTGACATTGTGTTGGGTGTCAAATGGCTCAGGACTCTGGGTCCCATTCTCATGGATTTTAAGAAATTAACCATGCAATTCAACTAGGAGGGCCACCAGTATAAGTTACAAGGAATGACAAGAGGTTCCCATGAGATCAACAGCTCCCATCGCATGGAAATTCTCCTAAAAAAAGGTCATTCTGACATTATTGCACACCTCCATTCCATTCACGCCACTAAGACACCCTTTGTTCCACCAGACCTCCAATCCATCCTCTCCAAACATCAAGTTGTTTTTTCCACTCCCCAGGGACTCCCTCCTTCAAGTGGTTTTCATGATCATTCCATTCCCCATGTGCCCTCCAACCTTCCTCCCAATGTTCGTTCCTATTGTCATCCCTTTTCCCAAAAAAATGAAGTTGACAAAATTGTTCAAGAATTTCTCACCGTAGGCATCATTCATCCTAGTATGAGCCCCTATTCTTCTCATGTGGTCATGGTACTTAATAAAGAAGGATATTGGTGCATGTGTCCTAAATTTTGCGCCCTCAACAAACTCACCATCAAAGACAAATTTCCCATTCCTGTCATTGATGATCTCTTGGATAAATTGAGTGGTACCCATCACTTTACTAAACTTGATCTTTGTACTGGCTACCACCAGATATGTATGAAAGAGGAAGACATTCCTAAGACTAAATTCCGAACTCATGAGAGCCACTATGAGTTTTTGGTCATTCCCTTTGGATTGTGTAATGCTCGCTCAACTTTCTAAAGCCTCATGAATCATGTCTTACATCCTTTTATCCGTCATTTTGTCTTAGATTTATTTGATGATATTCTCATCTATAGTAAAACTTGGATAGTCCATATTGCTCATGTGGATCAATTTCTACATCTAATCTCTCAACACCAACTCTTCCTCAAGTAATCTAAATGTGATTTTGGATCCTCAGAAGTCAAGTACTTGGGTCATATTTTTGGAAAGTCAGGTATCAGGGTGGATCCTAAGAAGATTGAAGCTATGCAAGATTGGCCTTGCCCCAAGACTCTCAAAATCTTGTGTGGTTTTCTGGGGTTAACAGGATATTATCATAATTTTGTTAAGAATTATGGAAAGATTGTGGCACCTCTCATTTCTCTCCTTAAAAATAATTATTTCACTTGGACACCCGCAACTGATCAGGCCTTTCAAGCCTTGAAGGTGACTATGTGCACCACTCTGGTCCCGGCCCTTCCTAATTTCACAAAGAACTTTGTCCTAGAATGTGATTCTTCTGGGAGAGAAATTAGAGTAGTCCTTATGCAAGATGGTCGGCCTTTGGCATTTACCAGCAAACAACTGTCAGAGTGACATTTGGGCCAATAAATCTATGAAAAGGAAATGTTGGTTATTCTACATGCAATAGATCTCTGGTTCCCTTATCTATTGGGGAAACACTTCCAAAATAAGACAGATCAACAAAGCCTCAAGTATTTTATGGAGCATGACCTTCCTCCTGAGAGAAAACAAAATGGGTGACTAAGCTCTTTGGATATGATTATGAGATCATTTACAAGAAAGGAAAATAAAATGTGGTTGTTGACGCTCTTTCAAGAAAATATGAAGATGAAGGGTCCATTTTTCCCCTCTCCTTCAATGTACCAGATTTGCTCCAAGTTATTCACCAGAAATGGCTACAAGATCCCAAATTTTTGCATCTGATCCAAAAATTGCAAGCCAATTCTCCAACTTCCCCCGGGTACTCTCAGAACAATGATGATCTTTTCTACAAAGGTCATTTGTGTTTAAGTAAAAATTCACAACTTAAATCCATGGTGCTTTCTAAGCTTCATGCTACACCCACAACTGGGCACTCATGGTTTACTAAAACCTATGACTAGGTCAAACGTTCTTTTTTCTGGGATGGTATGAAACAAGACGTTCACACTTTTGTGGCAGAATGTGATGTTTTCCAATGAAACGAGGGTGAAATAGTCAAAGCTCCTATCACACTACAAACACTTCCATTTACACCCACTATTTGGAGGGACATCTCTACGGATTTTATTGTGGGCATATCTAAATCAGGAAATAAGTTAGTCATCATGGTGGTCATTGATCATCTTTCCAAGTATGATCATTTGTGTGCTCTTCAACACTGTTGGCACAGGGGAAAACCCAGGGTTCAACACTTCAACAACGCACCAACAAAACCCTAACTACCAACCCTTTCGGCAACACTTGTGAAGCAGATGAAGTCTCACCCAAGGTAGAGGTAGGGGGGTTGTAGGACTCTGGTGTATAGAACCTAGCTAGGACATAGATTTGTGATTACAACACTTGACATAGTACTCAGCCAATAACATGCATTAGTTCTTGAACCTTATTCACATCGCAGGTTAAACCCTTATTACAGATCAATGCAGTAGTAAACAACATTAAGCACATCTAATCATTTATCACATAACATCAGCTCAGATATAGAATTGATTCATATTATTAGGCACTAAGATACAACATCAGATTCTTTCATTATACATAACATCAACAACACTAAGAAAACAATCATATAAACCACATCACACAGAGCACATCAAACACAGGGTTTACGTGGTTCACCCCAGTGTGGGGCTATGTCCACCAACTTCTTATTATTCTTTATTAGTCTCTGATATCCTTACATTCGCCTGCTCCTATGCAAAAAGTGTTGGCAGTCCTTCATGTTTTTTCTATTTGAACGACAAACAACACTTCCTGTAGTTGCCTTCACCTCATCCTGTAAATATTAACATTTGGGGATGATTACTGGATTACAAAAGTTGTTCATTTGTTCTTTAAAGATTTGATTTTTCATTTGTGCTTCATGTTTGATTCATGATTGAAAGCATTAATCAAATATGAACACTTAGTTTGTATTATATCCCTATTCAAAGCATTTTTGTTTAAAGGGTCATTATTCTTGTATCTACTCCATGTTTAACACTTGAATGACTTCCCTTTGATTACTTTGAATGTTGATATGATACTTATTTTTTTTTTGCATTCGAATTATAAAAATGTTTATTTGAATCCTTTGCAAACCAAATATAGTCATTGATAAACATGGAAATTAAATGAACCAGAATCGTATCTTGCACTTGATCTTTGGTTGGCGGAGTGAATCGACAGGATTTTCATTATGAGTTGAGGGTTTGTGTTATGCTATGTACTCGAGTTGTTCATTACCAGGAGTGTTAAAACTTCGAGAACGAAACCTTCATGTTGATACTATGATCGCGCAGGGGTTTTACTTGTATTGTTTCCATTTTATTTGCTTAGACTTGTTCCTTTTACTTATGCCATCTAAACCTACAACTAGCTTGAGTCACCCATTTTACTTTCAAAACACCTGGGAAATTCGACTCTGTGTTGATTTTCGTAACTTAAACCGAGCATTTGATAAAGACAACTAACTCATTCCTCCAATGGAACAAATTCTTCAATAAGTATCTGGTTCCAAAAGACTATATCTGTTAGATGGATTTTCGAGATACAACCAGGTCCTCATGTCTCCCTCAGACCAGTTAAAAACCACCTTTCGTACCCCATGGGGAACTTATGCCTAAAGGAAGATGCCTTTTGGGCTCATAAATGTCGGGGCCACTTTCCAGAGAGAAATGGACATTGCTTTTCATGGTCTCATAAATCAATTAGTAGTGGTCTATCTTGATGATGTTACCATTTTTTCTAAAAACAAGAAAGATCATTTGTCTCACCTTAGGGTTGTTCTAGAACGATGTTGCAAGTATGGCATATCTCTCAACCCTAAGAAATCAGTATTTGTAGTTGAGAAAGGAAAACTACTTGGGTTCATAGTGTTCAAATACAGAATGATTATCAATCCTGAAAGAACTCA
>ML779492.1:332090-354214 GCA_009831015.1 Picea engelmannii | reverse complement strand
TGGTGTACTGTTCATGTGTGTGATTGTTTATTTATTACTGCTCACTTTTGGATAATAATTCTACATTGATATAACATTTGAAGAAAAAGGATTATAATTACGTTATTACTGATTCACCCCCCCTCTCAGTAATCCAACAAATGTCACTTCCAAACTTTTGCCCGCAGAAGGCCTCTCTTCGAATGCATTTTCGATTGAATTATTGTTTAAGCCATTGATCCTGGACAACATCACCAATTGAGTGTTCGATGATGACTAGAAGATCATCAAATTTTTTCATATGGAGGACACTTTCCAAGGCGCAATTATCGATGAAGGCACCCACGATGAAAATCTCTGCAACTTCACGGTAACATCAGATCATAGATCTCCTGAATCGATGTCCGATATGGTAAAATCTATTCCTAAATCCGTTGTAAGGCTAGAGAAGTTTTATGATTTGCATGATAAATTTAGAGGGTCGGTTAATTGTAAAATGAACCGTTCTTCCTTGACTTATGAAATGATAAATCGAGGGACTAAAGATAACCCTCAAAATATCAATTTGGGAACGGGATGCTCCAAGAAAGAACGATCTACCTTTATAAAACTGTTTAAATAATTCAATGACGTTTTTTCTTGGACATATGATGATTTGAAACCATTCGATCCTAATATAATACAACATGTCATCTCCATGAAACCACAAACTCATCCTTTTCAACAGAAATTAAGAAAGATGCACCCCAAATTCGAGCCCACTATCAAGAAAGAACTGAATAAATTACTAAATGCAAAGATCATTTTTCTTGTGAGACACACACAATGGGTGTCTAATCTAGTTCCTGTAAGAAATAAAAGTGGTGAAATTCGACTCTGTGTCGATTTTCATTACTTAAACCGAGCATCTGATAAAGACAACTATCTCATTCCTCCAATGGAACAAATTCTTCAACAGGTATCTGGTTCCAAAATTCTATCTTTGTTAGATGGATTTTCAGGATACAACCAGGTCTTCATGTCTCCCTTAGACCAATTAAAAACCACCTTTCATACCCCATGGAACACTTATGCCTATAGGAATATGACTTTCGGGCTCATAAATGTCATGGCCACTTTCTAGAGACTAATGGACATTGATTTTCATGGTCTCATAAATCAATCAGTAGTGGCCTATCTTGATGAAGTTACCATTTTTTCTAAGAACAAGAAAGATCATTTGTCTTACCTTAGGGTTGTTCTAGAATGATGTCGCAAGTATGGCATATCTCTCAACCCTAAGAAATAAGTCTTTGCAGTTGAGCAAGGAAAACTACTTGGGTTCATAGTATCCAAAGATAGAATGATTATTGATCCTAAAAGAACCCAAGATATTNTCCAAAAAATCCATGCAGTGATTTTTAGGCAAGATTAATTTTGTCAGAAGGTTTGTCCCAAGTTTTTCAGAAATGGTAAGACCATTACATAATATAATTAAAAAGGATGTTCAGTATCATTGGGGACCATGGGAAGGTCAAGCCTTTGATTCCATCAAAAAGTCCATAGTGGAATCCTCTTCCTTGATGAGTCCTGATTTCTCGCAAGATTTCACTCTTTACACTTTTGCCTCCGACCGATCTTATGTTGTTGTGTTAACACAAAAGAATGTTGAAAGAAATGAAATCCATATCATCTTCATGAGATCAAATTTCAAAGGGGTTGAACTGAATTACCCAGCTGTATATCAGTAGGCGTATGTTGTTTTCAAAGCAGTGAAACACTTCCGGTCATATCTGTTGAAATCCAAAACTACAATTATTGTTCCTTACCCTGCTGTGAGAAACTTACTAGTACAAAAGGAACTGGGTGAAAAACGGGCAAATTGGATGACATTGTTACAAGAGTACGACCTCAAAATAACTCCTACACAAATTGTTAGAGGTCAGGGCCTATGTAAACTAGTGGCTAATTCGGTTGAAGAACATGAAATTCAAATTAATATCTCAACTGTAAATCAACATAACAAGACACGGATCAGATGTACACAAGTTGTTTTTAATTCTTGGTATGATGATATTAAATTTTATTTAAAATATGGATCTACTCCTTACCATCTCGATCCTAAAAATAGAAGAGCACTCAGGTTAAAATCTGCACCTTTCCAGCAAATAAATGATGTATTGTTTCGAAAGAATTTCGATGGTGTTCTTATGCGTTGTTTGTAAAAAGATGAAGCGGGAAAAGTGTTATCTGAACTTCATGTAGGTGATGCTGGTGGACACTTTGGTGGAGACACCACTACTCACAAAGTGTTAAGAGCTGGGTACTATTGGCCCACGTTATTTAAAGATGCCCATGAATTATGTCGTAAATGCATAATTTTCCAAAAGGTTGTTGGACGAGTGAAAAAGGTAGCATTCCCTTTGTAGCCTATTATTGTGGATTCACCATTTCAGCAGTGGGGTCTCAAAATCATAGGACCAATCAACCCTTCCTATTAGAAGCAGCACAAGTATATTATCAAAGCAACGGATTATTTCACCATGTGGTCCAAAGCTGCACCTTTGAAAGTGGTAAACACTAATCAGGTAGTAGCTTTCTTTAACTCAAATATCATTACTAGATTTGGCATTCCCGAATGTTTAGTCTTTGATAACGCATCTTATTTCTCATCCCTGGATATGAATGTATTCTCCTTAGAAAAAGGGATTAAATTGAAATATTCTTCCAGCTACTACCCCCAAGGAAATGGTCTAGCAGAATCGACAAACAAAAATTTGATCAAGATCATTAAGAGGACAGTTTATGAAAACCACAAGAACTGGCACAACGCTTTGTTTAATACATCATGGGATGACAGAGGAACACCCAAAGCCTCTGTTGTTAACTCTCATTTATTTCTTGTCTACGGAAGAGAAGTGATTCTCCCCCCACATGTTTTGCTTCCCTCTCTGCAATTATTGTAGAAAGTTCAAGAAGAGGAATTCCCTCCTCTTGAAAGATGAATTCACACCTTATTAAAACTAAAGGAAGTAAGAGCACAAGCAAAGAAGAAGCTATATCAGCATCAACAGATTGTCAAAAGATGGTTTGATTCAAGATCTTCTTCGGATAGAAACTTTGATTTAGGAGACCTAGTTCTCAAATGGGATAAAAATCATGCGGGAAAAGGGGAACACACCAAGTTCCAAAACCTGTGGCTGGGACCATTAGTAATTGCTGAAAAACTAGGTCCTACCTCTTTCCATCTACACAATTTGGAGGGACAACCAGACACCTTCCCAATGAATGGCCAAGCTCTCAAAAGGTTATTTTCCTAATGTTTCCATATCTACCTTTGTATATAATTTTTGTTTTGATTTCCTTTTGTTTTTTGATTTGGTTCTTTTCATTTTGATTGTTCTCATTGTTTTCTGAATAAATTTATGTTTGTGTCACCATTTAGGTCATGAAAGGAAACCAGAATGCTCCACCATAAAACAACATTTAGGGTCATCTCAAAGTACCAGTGCCTTTAAATTGTTGAAAATCGGACTGGCAAAAGAAACTTCCTGTTGAGAATAGTCTTCCTGGTCTCACTTTATAATCATGAGAAGATACGATCATCATTAAAACTCTTTACATTGTCCCTGTTTTTTTAAAGAAAACAACTCAAGTATGCCTTCCTATCCTTGAAAAGTTATTCTTATCAAAAAACTAAATTCAAATCATGATGAAGGTCATTAAGAAAAAAATTAAGATGGAAAATATCAAGTGTTTCGGAATCTGGAATTTCAGCATCACCCCTCTCTCTCGACAATCATAAAAAAAAAAAAAAAAATTGTTGTAAATAACTTCTAGAGAGTTGTGGGAAGTGTTTATAAACCTACTAAGATATTGAACAGGTCTGCAGGCAGTGGGTAAATGCATACATGATGCCAAGACAACTTCGTCGGGGTACTGAACAGGCCTATTGGCAGCAAAGCAATGTCGAGTTCAAGAAAATTATCAAGTATAAATTTTGATATTAATCGTAAAATGTCCTTCATTTTTAATTGACAATTCTTGGACAGGGTAGAGGCGTCAGAGTGGGTTAATTGACATCCCTTCCAAGGCTATGGATGCCTGCTAGAAGCAGCAGCCCTGTCAGCAGTATCAGAGTCATTTGGCTAAAATATCGTCTCTCTCGTAATTAAAACTTGTCACCAGATTGCATTCGGACAGAAAGATATCTAACACTGGAATGGGTGACGTTTTGAATTTGATTAGGATACTTGGCTCACTACTGACTTTTATTTAAATTATTAAAACCATTCTGATCCATCCTAACGTGAATTCATTGGTGATGCAGAGATAACTACTTCTCCCAGTAAGTCGCCATTGTTGGTAGTCCTACATGTTTTTGCTATTTGAACGACAAACGACACTTCCAGTAGCTTCCTTCACCTCATCCTATAAATATTAACATTTGGGGATGATTACTGGATTACAAAAGTTGTTCATTTGTTCTCTAAAGATTTGTTTTTTCGTTTGTGCTTCATGTTTGATTCATGACTGAAAGCATGAATCAAATATGAAGACTTAGTTTGTATTATATCCCTATTCAAAGCATTTTTTTTTAAAGGGTCATTGTGCTCGTATCTACTCCATGTTTAACACTTGAATGACTTCCCTTTGATTACTTTGAATTTTGATATGATACTTATTGTTTTTTTGCATTCGAATTATAAACATGTTTATTTGAATCCTTTGCAAACCAGATATAGTCATTGATAAACATGGGAATTAAATGCACCAGAATCGTATCCTGTACTTGATCTTTGGCTAGTAAAGTGAATCGACAGGCTTTTCATTATGAGTTGATGGTTTTTGTTATGCTATGTACTCAATTTTTTCATTACCAGGGTTTTTCAAACTTCGAGACCAAAACCTTCATGTTTATACTATGATCGTGTAGGGGTTTTACTTGTTTTGTTTCCATTTTATCTGCTGAGACTTGTTCCTTTTACTTCTACCATCTAAACCTACAACTAGCTTGAGTCTCCCCTGGTACAGTCTAGTCTTGATCTTAATGGCTCATGTTGTTCGAATAGAGTCGAATGGCTTTGAAGATTTTTTGTCCCATGATGATGCAGTCGAGGATTTGAAAGGTCGGGGCTGGATACTTTCATTAAGAGGTTTGAAGGGTATAACCTTCATGTGGCTAAGGAATTCGCACAAGCATTTGATGGATATAGAGCGAATGTGGGAGATATTCAGTTGGAGGTGACTGGAGATTTTTTGAGCGAAGCCACAGGGCTTCCTCTCACCGGTCAGAAGTGGTTCTAGAATTCGAAAATCGAAGAAGTGCCCTAGGGCCTCTTCGTAACGTCCAGAAATATTGATTGTTGCGAGAAAGGTATTCTTGTTTCTCTGCTTAATGTTAGATGGCATGGTGTCTTATCATTTCTTAAATAGTTTATAACCTGTGAAGGCCGTTATGGTCTGGTTTTCCTTTATCATGTGCAATTTCTTATGCACTTTATAGGTTTCCATTTGAATGTGCCATTTTATTTGTTGAGGACTCTGTACAAGATGTCAAAGAGGTTTAAAAAACAAAGCCTAGATTCAAGTCTCTTTCACCACGGTCTAATTAAAATGTTTTTGATTCATCGTTTAAAATCCCTTGGTGATGATTGGGATAGGTTCTTAACCCGAAATGGATTTGTTACAGTCATTTCTATAGAAACCCTTATTTCAGGATAACCACTGATAAAGCAGTTTGATTTTTCAAATAATGAGCCAGAACCTCTGAAGGAAAACCCTCACGGCGAGGTAGTACCCAATCAGTTTCTAAATGGGAAACAAAATGTTGGCTCCAAGTTAAAAGAAACCTTTGTGTATGAATTAATTGTTGGCTCTCAAGCCACTGTAAAAACCGACAACACAAAACCTCACAAACGATCAAGACATAAGCACACAATGTTAGGGTTCAAAAATAAAAGAGTTGGTCAGATTTTTTGTAGAAGTTTGAGGAATTTATCTAAGCCTCATTTGACCTCGATCGACCCGATCGAGATCAATGAGGATTCAGATCCAGAAATTGAAAAGTTTATCGCAGAAGAAGATCCATATTGTCATAAATTGGATCCTAATCAGCCATACAACTTTGTTAACAACCTTCCACCATGTCTTGAGGGTAGCAAGGGATTTACTAGTATTAAGTTTGGTCAAGGGCTGACAACAACTAATTTTGATATTCTTACACCCAACTATACGCTCCCTCGACAAATCACTCCTTCTATGCATTGTGAGGTGTGCTTGCATTGGATTGAACGGTACTATAGTCATATCCCCATTTTACAAGAAAGAATTTAAGCACTCACCAACCACAATGAATTACTCATAAAAGAAATTCACGACCTCAGAGAAAATGAACAGAGACAACCTAAGCGTCTTAAGAAGACAAGCAACATTTTTATAAAGAATGTAGATAGTGTGAATTCCATAATCAATGTCGAGCTCTCTTGATCCATGTTTAGTTATTGGTTAAATGGTAAAACAGTTGTTTTCCCTCTTATTACAGTCATGATATTTTTTGAATCAAATCGATTAAACTTAGATTTATTTTACCAATATAAGACTGGCTACATAATCGAGAGATTATGTAGCCAAGTCATTTTCATATAAAATTTAGAAATTAGTTGTTAATAAATTATCTAACTTGTTCCTATTTCATTTTTTAGGACATCGTATATCTAATGTTGATTTTATGATGTGGAACGTGTTCAATTTAGATGATTAGTATATCCTTTTTGTTTATTTTGTAAATAAGAAAAAACTTTTATGAATTTTTGAAGATATAATTTGATCATGAGTAGTTGTAAGCCCTCCATATTTGTAATATTTTGATCTTATGGGATCTGATCTTATCCTAGTAGATAGGAAGTTGAGATCTAAAAAAAAAAAAAACTCTTTAAATACTCTCTATTATGTAAATGAAAGGCATCTTGGCCTGGAACCAAAGATGGACGAATGATGTTTCAAAACTTAATGAAGCAGTATACAACATTTTGGCTTTAGTCCTTTGTTAATGGTGTTTCATTAATTTTTTATATTATCCTAGTATATTAATATGTCTTGTAGATTTAGTCTCGATGATATGTTATGTTTCAGGACTTTCATGTTATAAATATCGTTCATGATTTGTTGTTTCAGATATTCACACTGTGACCATCTTTTCCATTTGAATATCAGAATTTTTGTTTGATGTTTAAGTTGAACAATGAAGTGAATATATTACACGTAGGTTTCTCTGACTGTAATCATTTGTGATCATAAGATCACAGAATCAATTTGTGTTCCCTATTCTGTTATTAAACTCTGGTTACCAATACATTCTCTAAATTTATTCAGAACAGTTTCAGTATAAGTCTATTGCATATTTATCTCATAGGTGTGGTAGTTGGATGCTCCTGATTCATACGGAGATACAAATACACTTCACGAACTAAAATCAGGTTACCTTCTTTGTGTTTCTAATTTCTATCGTTTATGTATTAGTGAAACCAGAAATTTTAGATCAGCTTTTGACTATCTATACATCTATGTTTCAATAACTTAGTTAATTCAAATTTCGTTAGATTTTTTATTAGAAAATAGAAAATATTCAAATGTGCTTTCTTTATCTGCTTCTGTAGAACAATTATTTTACATTGATTTCATAAGTTTTCAGTAAAACTTACAACTTATAAATTCTGTTCATAAGCGATATTTTTATGTTTTCCTTTTCTCATTGTAAATACATTAACAATAATTACATTAAAGTTTATGTATATATTATCATTCAATATTAGTTAGTTATTCCTTTTATTTATCTTAGGACTTTAGATTGGCCAATGGAACCATTAAACCTGTCAGGACAAGTTATATCAAACGACTTGGGTTACTTAAACAACCCTGGACTGGACATGTTCTTCCAGTTGACGAACAGTCAATTTTTCCCATCAACACAAAGCCACAAAGCTCAGCTTCACACTGGACAGGTGATATGTGCACAACACATTAGATCCACCTTCCTCGAAATTAGGTTAAGGCACAGAGCCAACTCCTCAATAGCACAAAGCCTTACATGTGACATTTCTGCACTAAGCAACTTAATTTCTCTTGCACTAAGCCAAAAATATTGTGCACATAGCCAACCACTACTTCTATTACATCACTTAGTTTCTTATTTATACAATTACAACAAGGCCTAATCATGGGTAAACCCATGGACCGACATCCCATACCCATTACATAAACCCTAAAATCCAAAAAATCCCACAAGATAGGTGAGATCCCACGATCTCAACCCCGCCTACGTGCTCCATCTTCGACCATCCTATCGAAGTCCCAAAAATGGTCAAACATGACCAAAGTTTCCTCAAAACTAGGTCAAGGGCCAAGAGGCCCCTAACACTCACCTGTGACTCATCCTGAGTCACTCCAATCTGGGAAACACTACTTCGAAGGCCTCAAGCTTAGCTCGATCTCCCTCAACTTGTTGCTTCGCCAAAGCCTCTTGCTTGGTGAACTCCTGAATTACTTGTTCTATAACAGGCCCTTCCCGGTGTTGTTCCATTGTTGTGACCACCTGTTCCAACTGTGAGCCTTGTCCTTCAAGCTCTTCAAAAATCATGTAGGCTTTGTCCTACACCGTCTGGAGTCTCTATGTGCTTGCACAGTGGACACCTGTTGCTTCACCTCCTGGAGTTGTGCTTCCAATTTCCTCAGCTCCAGATATTCTACAAGACGCTCATAGGTCTGCACACATAGATCACTTAATTTTTTACACTTTGAGGCCAATGACCTGATTCTTCCTATTGCGTTCCTGGCAGCTTCTTCCTACTGATCGCTCACTTTTTGCGGAGTGTTAGGTACTGCTTGGAGATCTAACTTGGCTACTCTTTCTTGAAACTACTTAATGACCTCAACAAGATTCCCCACTTGTATCTCGATAGGCTCTTCTTTATCCTGCACCAAGCTTGGCACAGAGAGAAGTTCTTTAGTTACTTCCTCCTTGATCATAATATTCTCTGTGAGAAGATGGTCTTTTTCTTCCTGTATCTTTGCATTGTTCTCCTCGAACTTTGCCTAAATTTCATTTTTCTCCTTCTGCGCAACTTGAAGTTTCTCTAGGACCTCATCCTTTTATTGCTTTAAGGCCTCTGTGGCCTTCTCCTTTTCTTCTTGGACTCGACAGAGTTGAGCCTCAGCTACATCTGCTAGCCTGCATAATTGGGCGGGCTCATCCCCTAGTTATGCAATTTATGATGACGACGGTGCAGTAGGTACTGCACAGCTCGAATGGATAGCTTGTTGTATGTCCTTGAGATCATTCTCTATTCTGTCGTACATTGACTCCTTTTTTGCTCCATGTCTCTACAAGATGTCTTCTGAAGTGTCCTCTATGGATGATATTATGAGATCAACATCATCCACAATGAGCACATTCTTTGACTGAGGCTTGTTGGCACGGGCCTTCTTTATTGCCGAATTTTTCTCTGGGGAAACCTTCCTCTTCTACGATACTTCTATTGTCATGAGGGGATCCTTTGGTGGTGTTAATATGCCTTTTTTCTATTTGTCTCCTTCTACCCATCCTTCCTCTTGGTTCACTTTGTCTCCTCCTCCTCCTGTGAGTGAATTCGGACTACTCTCCTCCGATGCATTGTCCTTCTCATAACTTTCTATGTCCTACACTTCCTCCTTTTTCTTCTTTTTCTTTGCATTGATCTGTCCATCATACTCAGTCCAGGTGACCAAAGGACTTTCGATGATGTCGGGGTTGGAGAGTTCTGCATATTCGACCAGTACAAGGAATTTTGTTGGATATTCCTTAGTGATCTCTTCCATGTCTTCATCGATCAAATTATAATAAGATTGTGGCTCCTTACTTTCATCCCTGCGTGCAGTGATGTAGATGAAGTGTCATTCTGTGTGGAACTTCACTAGTGGCTTGTATTGATGCAAAGTATTCAGGTTCATTCATGGGAATGCTTCAATGGCATGCTTCAACTATAGGTAGTAAGTGTGCAACACCGCATTCAATTTCCACTGCTTCTCTATATCACTCGTGTACCACAAGGTGGAGAACCTTGCAACCAATGGCTCTGATGGCTCGACTTCTGGGAAGGCTACTCCTTCTGGCATTTTCTAAGAGACAAATGTGAACAATATCAGTAGCCAACTAAAGTGAAACTCAAACCCTTCATCTTGTGTTTCGTGGCAATCCTTCTCCAACTCATTGATGAGGTAACTCACCCAATTCATCTACATTCTTTCTATGCACTTCCCTAGGAGGTCCACTACAAACCCTGTGACTTGTGTAGGTCGGTTCTTTCTGACGAGCTTGCCAACGATCATTTGGCAAGCAAGGTGCACTGCGCATACAAATCGGGCCTTTATGGCACGGTCCCAATGGTCCAACGACGGTATTTCTGCCAATAATTGTGTTTCTAACCATTATGGAGTGTCATTCTAATGATCGAGATGCCTCCAATGCTCATATAGCTTCGTCGTGGCGAAGTCTCATTCTGCATGGTTCTACTATTCTGGCGAGTTTCAAGTTCTGCAAGCTACCTTCTGCGAAGTCTTCTCTGGAATTTCCTGTAGTTTTTCTAACTTTGCTTTCTTCTTACTGAGATTTCTTTCCTTATTTCCAATGATCTAAGCTTCTCTTACATTTTCCGGGATCCTCTTTCCATTTTTATTCTTATCTTCTCCTAGTAAAAGTGACTTTTCCCTGCTGATGTGCGCTTACAAATTCTTAAGTTAATGTCTCTTCTTTGGCTATACTTCTTTCTTTCATGGGTAGGTTCTTCAAATCTTCTTGTGTTATCTCAACTTCAACATCTAATTCTCTTGCCTTTTGTTGCTTCGACTTGTCCTCTTGTTCTTGTATTAGTCGATCTATTTTTCTAGCTATGAAGTCCCTTAATTCTGGATTTTTCTGTTACATGGCTTCCTCGTCTGCTTTTCTTCTGATCTGGTCCTTCTTAATCCAATTTTTTCCTAACAAAACTGCAAATGGGGCGTTGTTCTGAATAAACTTAATAACTTCAAATTATTCTTCAGTCGATGTTCCATGGGCTATCATAGGTACATGAGTAAGTCTTCCACATAGGGTTATCATCTTTCCTTTAAACAATCCTATCCTTCCCAATGAAGGAACCATAGCAGGCTTTCCCAAAATTTTCCAAGTGCTTTCTAGCATGATATTCACATGTATTTCCTCATCCAAGACACAGTATATGTCAAAGTCTCCTATTCTTGTTTCTATGCACTGCTTCTCTTTTAAGATCTCTGGTAAACTGGTGTCTCTTTGATCATTCAATGTTTCTTTCAGCTGTAATAACATAGTCTCTTATTCTTTCTGGTTTTCTATCATATCCTTAGTTCCTTGACCTTCTTCATAGTTTTCTTGTATCATTTTCATGTTTTCAACTTTACCAATCATTCTAGGGAAATACAAAACCTCATGACCAACAACTTTACAACAAAGACAAATAGGACCTATATCAGGGTATTCCTTAGCAAGATGTCCCAGACTTCTGCAATTATAACACAGTTTCAACCCTCTCTTTATTTTAAACGATCCCTAGCCTTTCTTGTACTGTGCACTGGGATCACAGTGGTGGACCCACAATCTACAAAAATTCTTTCTAGGATCCTGCATCCACCTGTTAGTCCAAAAATTCTTTCTATGCATAGGAATAACATATCTTTCACTATCTGTATCAAATTTAATCATATCAAATCTTATTTCTTCTAGTTGTGCCCTAGTTTTCGATTTAGGAAAAAATCTATCAACCATCCCTAGATTCATACTTTCGAAAAAAAATTCCACTTACCTTACCTTCACCAGAGAACAAAGCTTTAAGATCTTACCTATTTTCTTCATATCATCTTTCTTTCTTTCTTCCTTAGCATAGAGCCTCGTAAGTCAAGTAGAATACTGCACACCAAAGCAACAGATCTACGCATAGATCTTTCTCTTTTCTTCAGTTCCCAACAATCATAGTTTCAGGTCCTGACAACGGAACAATTTGTTGACACAGGGGCATACCCAAGGTTCAATGCTTCAACAACACACCAACAAAACTTTAACTACCGGCCCTTTCGGAAACACCTACGAAGCAGATGAAGTCTCACCCGAGGTAGAGGCAGTGGGGGTTGTAGGAATCAGGTGTCTACAATCTAGCTGGGACACAGATCTGTGATTACAACACTTGAAAAAGAACTCAACCAATAACATGCATTAGTTCTTGAACCTTATTCACATCGTAGGTTAAACCCTTATTACAGATCAACGCAGTAGTAATCAATATTAAGCACATATAATCATTTAACACATAGCATCAGCCCAGATCTAGCATTCATTGATATTATTATGAACTAAGCTACAACATCAGATGCATTCATTATACATAACATCAACGGCACTAAGCAAACAATCATATAAACCACATCGCACAAAGCACATCAAACACAGGGTTTATGTGGTTCACCCCAGTGTGGGGCTACGTCCACCAACTTCTTATTCTTCTTTATTAGTCTATGATCTCCTTACATTCGTCTACATTTGTGCACAAAGCCACAGATCTCAGCTTCACACTGGACAGGTGATCTGTGCACAACGCACTAGATCCACCTTCCTCGAAATTGGGTTAAGGCATAGAGCCAACTCCTCAATAGCACAAATCCTTACATGCGACGTCTGTGCACCAAGCAACTTACATTCTCTTGCACTAAGCCAAACATACTATGCACATAGCCAACCACTACTTCTATTACATCACTTAGCTTCTTATCTATACGATTACAACAAGGCATAATCATGGGTAAACCTATGGACCAACATCCCATACTTGTTACATAAACCCTAAAATCCCAAAAAGCCCACAAGATAGGTGGGATCCCATGATCTCAGCTCCGCCTGGGTGCCCCATCTTCGACCAGCCTATCGAAGTCCCCAAAATGGTCAAACATGACCAAAGTTTCTCAAAACTTGCTCAAGGGCAAACAAAAACCCATTTACCACCTCCATTGTGGCTCAACTTTTCATGGATCACGTCTTCAAGCTTCATGGAATGCCTCTTTCCATTATTTCTGATCGAGATCCCACTTTCACCAAAAAAATTTGGTAAGAACTGTTCAGGCTACAGGGCACCCTATTGCATCTTAGTACAGCCTATTATCCTTAGAATGATGGTCAAACTGAAGTTGTCAACAAGTGTTTGGAGACCTATTTGAGGTGTTTTTCATATGAAAGGAAAAATCAGTGGGATCAATGGTTACCACTAGTTGAATGGTGGTACAACACTTCTTACCATACAGCTACTCGCATGACTCCTTTTGAATAACTGTATGGAAAAAATCCACCTTCAGTTCTCTCATACATGCCAAGTGTCTCGAAGTTCCATGAGGTTGACCAAACAATTATAGTTCGAGAGGCTATTCTCCATACCGTCAAAGATAATTTGTTCATGGCTCATAATCGCATGAAGCAACAAGCAGATCAAGGTCACTCTAAACGTCAATTTGTTGAAGGAGACCAGGTGTTTCTTTGACTGCAACCTTATAACAAAACTTTGCTCAAGGCCGACCATTTTCAAAAAATAGCAGCCAAATTTTATTGTCCTTGTACAATTCTCAAGTGCATGGGACATGTGTCCTATCAGTTAGATTTTCCCACTCATTCTAAGCTCCATCATGTTTTTCATGTCTCCTTCTTAAAGAAGGTGATTGGAACTAAGTGTCAAACTCAAACTAGCCTTCCCAAACTGGATGAAGAAGGATCCATCTAGTTGCATCCATAAGTCGTTTTGGACAAGCGTGAGTGTTGTCTTCATCAGCACACCATCAAGGAAGTGTTAGTCCAGTGGAAAGATACAACTCTAGCAGATGCCACCTGGGAGCCAACTACCATTCTGCAGTAGTTTCCTCATCTCAAGCCAAGGTTTTTTTTAATGGGGAGGGAATGTTAGGGAACTAACCTCCCTAACCCCTCACATAGGTAGAATAATATATTTCCATGTAATAAAGGCCAATATTAATAAGGTCTAGCAATAAGGAAGAATAAGTCAACTGTAAGAGTACATAATAGAAGCTTCTGCTTCTAGAAGGATCTTCCTCAAGATTGTTCTTTTGGATAGATAGATTTAGTATAAATAGGAGTAGAGGGTATGATAATTTTTGTCTTGAGAATTATTGTAATAGAGTGCTTCTCTACTGGAGGTTTCCCCCTCGAAGAGGTAAGTGAACATTGTTTCCTATCAATAAAGGTATCATTTGGTGTTGTGGTTTCATCTATTGTGTTGTTTCGTTGTTATTCTCTACAATATTTTTTGTTTCATGCCATTATAATAGATCTGGTACCTTACAAAATTCAGAAAGAAGAGATAGAAGCACCTGAAGCTGAAACTAGTCCTGAAGACATGGAGGCTGATGAAATAATAAGGGATCCCAATTGGATTGAACATTAGATGATTGAGAGAAGTACCATAGCTGAATAATTGGCTTCCTAGGAGATAGAGGTATTTGAGGAGGAATATGTCACTTTGCACCACACAGCCTACAATAAGAATATAAAAAAATTGTTAAGTGAAAAATTAAACTTGAGAATTAAAAATGTTTCAGAAAAATGGAAATCAAAGATTGATTTCAAAGGGGAAAACCCCTTGAAAATCATTGAGTTTCATGAAGCAACCAATGAAGCCTTAAAATATTTTGTTGATGAGATATAGAAGAAGAATTTTATCCTAAAGGAAAAATTAAAAGAATTAGAAGAAGCTTGGCTTCCAAGACATTGTTTTTCCAAACTCGTTGCTACTATACATCCATTGTGCAATCTCGAGGATGTAACTGAAACTAGCTCCAACTTGAAAGGTTCATCCATTTTATTAATGGTTGTAATAAAATATATTGGAGATAGCATTAAGAGAAGGATATCCTTGATCCTTGAAATATGGGAGTTAGCAACCAATTCAACCACTCTCTCAACAAGGGTCCTGCATTTTAAAGAATACCTCCAAAAAGATTTGGAAAATGATGAAATCTTTTATAAAGAGGCAGTGGATAGATTTTTGGTAAAGTTCTTAAGTTTAAGTGACATACATAGGAGATAACAAAATCTTCCCTCCAAGGCTCTTTTGAAAAAAATAAATTCTTGTTGGTTAAAGAGAATTAAATGCTTGCAAGAGATGTCAGAATGTGATGTTATATATGCTAAAAGAGGAGATTTGTTTTTAAAACTTGTTGATTTGACTAAGGAACTAGAGGACCCACACTTAATTATGGACTCAATGCTCTTATCAAAATATAAATTACAAGATTATTTGGACACCTTGAAAGTTTCTTGGGATAATGAATTTAATGAGTCAATTGAATATTCTGAAGAAGAAGTGGAAAGGTGGTTAATCTAGTACGTGAACAATAATGAATATATTGAAGACACACTTCATCAATTGAGCCTTGATCTTCAAGAGATAGAAAATGAGTTATTTGAAACCAAGACTAAAAAGAGATAATGATTTCTCCCATGTGGGAGTATATTGAACAACGGTTAAGAAAATCCTTGGTTAAAATAACCGAAACTAATCAACAAGAAGATGGTAATACAATTATGCCACCTCCATCCCAACAATAACCTATTAAAGACACATCAACAAGAAGATAATAGTATCTTCTATCATAGTAATTCAAGTAGTCACTTTGTTTTTCTCTCATCTCTTTTTCTTCCTTAGTTAGTATTCATTTCGCCTTTATTCTTTTAGAATTTCTAAAAACCAAAGGCTGACCCCTAACTGTTTCCTTTTTGTCTTCCAAGTCTTTCCTTAACTTCATGGTTTTCGGGAGCTCAATACTAGTCCTCTTTGAAGGAAAAATGGCATTTACTTTTCTTTATGAACTCTTCATACATTATTACTTTTTAAAAGACATCCATTATTTTTTAGGTTCTCAGATAACTACTCGAGACATTACATTAGTGATTTCTCATATTTTCAATTTTAAGCATGAGATTTCAAATGTGCATCTATCAAAATATTTTTGGATATTAATGGAATGATCATTTAAATTTCTCTACCATATGTAGTCCTTATGTTCTTTTCTTTTTCTAAATAATGTGTCTCACTTTGTTGAATACTATGATGGGAATGTCATTGTGTGAAATTGTTTACTCTCTTGGTTTGTAATCTTACATTATAGTGTGAATATTTAATTTTCTGGGAGATGCCTAGTCCTTTGTTAGGTATTATCTACATCTGAATATTTGTAACAAGAATAAGCATGGTCATCTCACATGCCCTCTTTATATTCTTGTATATAATTTAAACATAGAGGAGTACCACCTCTCTAAAAACACAGGGGGAATTGTCTTTGTAATGTTATCTTAAAATAACTTTAAACAATATTTCATATCAACACCCAATAGATAGAGCAGTGGTTGGGCCTGAGATTCTCAAGAAAATGGAAGAGAAGATGGAAAAAATTAAGCATAACTTGAAGGCTACTCAGGACAGTAATAAAATCTCTGTTGATAAAGGCATAATGCACAATTAATTTAAAGAGGGTGACCACGTGTTTTTGAAAGTGAAGGCCAAGTGAAGTTCATTGAAGTTGGGGAAGTGATCAACATTGGCAGTGCATTATTGTGGGCCATTTGAAATGTTGGAGAGAATTGTTTGTTGCATATATGCCACCATTGCCTGCATATATGCTAGCATTGCTTGCATCTATGCATGTTCATAACATTTTCCATGTATCATTTCTTAACAAATATGTGACTGATGAGAATAATGTAATTGATTGGACTATGATTCAGATGGACCCAGAAGGTGACTTCTGAGTTCAATCGATGTGCATATTGGATAGGAAATTCAAGCTACTCTAGTATCGAGCAATATGACTAGTAAAGGTCCAGTGGACCTACTATGGTCTTGAAGATGCTACATGGGAGCAAGAGGACATCATTTCGGAAGAGTACTTGCATCTTTTTGGATCTTTTTGAAGAATTTTGGAATGAGAATTGTATATAATGCACCGAGGACAATGCATAAAATAAGGGGGATGGAAATGTAATACCCCCAAGTGGTAACTATATATATGAATGCATATATGTTCATTTAGGTTGATGAGCCAGGTTGTTTTAGGCCAAAGTGCCTTGCATGTCTATACATTTTAGGCTAGGGTGCCTATGTGATATATGGTCGGTGAGCCAAGTTATTTATTTTGTAACCACACTATCGTATTAATAAAAACACACCATTGTTGCAGACCTCAAGATGAAAAGAGTATGGGGAGCTAGGACTCCAAGAGAGGGAAAGGAGGATAAGGGACTTATGAGAGGGGATTAATATGGGGGACTAAGCCAAGGAATATAATAAAATATTCCTTAAAAAGGTCCAAGCCTAAATAGTTGAAATCATGTTTGTTTTACCCTAAGTACATGGAGGTGGGGAAAGTTCCCAAGAGAGTGGACGTGGTTACTCGTGTTCCATTTTCCATGCTATTTGCATGAATACTTAATCCTCGTGCTTAGTTTGTTTTGGGGGATCTTGGTCATTCATTAAAAGTGTTGTTGGTCTGGGGAGCAAACTGTGGAAAAAGAGTGGAGATGAAAATTGTTGTGGCTAATACCCTATAAATCCTTGGTGGTTTGGGTGTGAAGAAGCATGTAATATACCAGATTAGGCTAGTCTAGGAATCTCTGCTAATATGTGTGTTTGATTAGTTGTTTACATCATATAAATGAGCATACAAATAATAATTACAACAAAATACTGCAAAGCTTATATTATGATATCTCTGTGGAGTACAAATGTCGAATGCAGCTAAATAAAATGAATCACTCAGCTAGATCAATGACAAAAGGATATTAGCCAAAATACAAAAAGAAAACTAAATGATAATACCTTATAATAAATGAAAATTGTGGGATCAATGGATGATCTGGATAAATGGCAGCTCACACGGTAATTGTTGTAAGTATGGAAATTTTTCCCTGGTGGCTAGATCTCTCAGATCAGCCTTGAAACTATCCCAAATAATGTTCCCTATTGTACCTCTCAGTCCTGGGGACTGATCGACCCCTTTGCTGGTGTGTCTGGACCCTGAATGGATCCCTTTGGTGGAATGTGCCCCTCTTCTACTAGAAAATTGCACCCTAGTTATTGCACTATCGCAATCGGCTGATATGTGTCTTAAATTGATCACCCTGGCCTACTGTGAAATAGGTCAGAAGGGTTTCCCTGGATCTGATTTGATGATCCATCGAGAACCTCGAATGTGTCCTCCCCAAGTGTTGCACTCCCAATGTCCGTAAAATGCACCCAAGATTATTCCTTCATCAGAATATGATGAGAAACCAAGTAAAAGATGCACCTAGCCTTCCTCTCATTTGGGTCACAGGGGAATCTATGAAATCTCCCTGAATGGGACAATTTGATCGAATAAACCTCCTCAAAAGTTGCACCCTCTCCCTAAACAAGTGCGCCCCTATTGTTGAATCTTGTAGAATTGTTTTTGAAGACTGATGGAAGACATGTGTGACCTCCCCAGTGACTAGGGTGTATCTCTCAACACCAAAATCAACCACTGGTGTATTCCTCCTGGAATCCAATGAACTATCTCTCCTAAGATGTGCCTCTCTCCTCAATGACAAGTCAAAATTGCATAATGATGAATTAGATCGCTTTACCTTCTCTTATATCTTCCTGAAACCCTAATTCATTGTTTACTCTATTTTTAGCTCATTTGTTCTATTTTTAGATAAAGTTGGATTAAAAGCGCTTTTAGCCACTTTTATCTCAATGCCACTTTCAAATGATAACACCCTTAGCTGGAGTGACCTCTAGTAACCTTGTTTACCCCTTTCTGGCCCAGGCTATAGTCTAATGGAGTTGTTTAGACCATTAATCATCCTCTATGGAGATCTTATTTGGAAAGGGAAATTACAGTCCTCCCTTCTCGAGATTGCTTGTCCTCAAGCATTACCAATCCAGGGTGTTGCAACACTTTCTCACTCTCCCAAGTAGAATCCTTTATTGGAAGCCATTTCCATCTGATCAAACACTCGTTGATGACCCTTCTCCTCAGTTTCCACTCTCAAAAATCTAGTACCTCCTCTAGAACCAACTCCAACTGTCCCTCCTCATCCAATGGGGGAAGCTCCTCTGATGTGGTCATGAATTGTCCCACCTCCTTCTTGAGGCAAGATACATGCAACACATTATGAATATTGTTCTCCTATGGAAGCTCTAGCTCATAAGTAAACTCACCTACCCAACACATGATCCTGTAAGGTCCATAAAATATGGGCTTGAGCTTATCGGCCCTGCTCTTCTTCAGAGATGATTGTCTATAAGTTTGGAGTCTCAAGAAAACCAAATCCCCAACCTCAACACTGCACTCTATCCTGTGACTGTACGCACTCATCTTTCGTCAATTTTGTGTTGTCTGTAGGTTATATTTTAGCAATTTGGGAATCTCCTGACTCTCTGTGATCCAATCCTTGTCCTTCGGAGATATTCTCTCCCCAAAAACCAAGTCTATAAAAGTGGGATCATCATACCCATACAATTCTTGTAAAGGTATCATACCAATGGACATGTGGAAAGTGGTGTTGTAACAATGCTCTCCTAAATGTAGCCACCTGACCTGTGTTCTTTGTTTTCCACCCACATAGTTCCTCAAATACACTTCAACCCACTTGTTGATGATCTCAGTCTTCTCATCTGTCTGAGGGTGATAGATGGTGTTAGGTGTCAACTCTGTCCCCACCAATATAAACAACTCCCTCCAGAATGTCCCAATAAACTGATTGTCACTGTCACTGATGATGTTCATCGGCAACCCGTGAATTTTGAAGACCTCTCTAAATAATAAATCGACAACCTGAACTACGTTGTACTCTGTCGGTAGGGCATATAATTGAGAAAAATTGGTCAATTTGTTTACCACTACATAGATGCATTCCTTACCCTAGACCTTCGGTAGGCCTGTGATGAATTCCATCGATATTCTCTCCCATTTCTACTCTAGAATGGGAAGTGGTTGAAGTATCCCTGCTGGAAGCGTATGCTCTGAATTGTTCTATTGACAAGTCACACACTCACTGATGTACCACATAACATATTGTTTGAGGCCTTTCCATGAGAACCTCTCCCTGATCTTCCTGTAGGTTTTGAAAAACCCTTGATGGCCTGCTAGTGGTGAATCATGAACTATTGCGAGGATATTCTTCTTGAGCCCTAAATTTGGTACTAAGTAGACTCTATCCTTGTAGAATACAACATCCTCAATGACCCTATACATGTCATCCTAAATCTGTCCATCCATAACCTCACAAGCGAACTTGTTCTTGGAATATTCCACTGACAAGTGGGATTTCCAATCTATTGAAATCTCCATCAAAGAACATGTCATAGGTATCCTAGATAGTGCATCGACCACAATTTTATTCTTCCCCATGAAATACTCTATGTCGAAGTCGAATTCCTATACCTTCATCACTCATTTATGTTGGCACTCACTGAGGTCCTTCTACTCATGGAAATACTTCAAGTTGTTGTGATCTGTTTTGACCACGAATTTGTTGCCCACCAAGTATTGTATGAATTTGGTCAAGGCATGCATGATTGCCAACATTTCCTTGTCATAAATGGAGTAAAACCTCTCAGGCTGACTGAGCTTCCTACTCTCAAATAAAATGGGGTGTCCTCCCTACATCAAAATTTCCCATATACCCTCACCGGATGCATCACACTCTAATACAAATGGAAAAGTGAAGCCTGGTAATGCTAGCACTAGACATGTGCCCATGAATTACTTCATTTTATCAAAGGATTTATGTGACTCATCGATCTAGATGAAAGCCCCATTCCTGGTAAGATTCGTCAGTGTTTCTCAAATATAAGAAAAAAACCTGACAAACCTCCTGTAATAGCTACATATCCCAAAGAATATTCTCGACTCTGTCACATTCCTGGGTGTTGGTTGATCTAGACTGGCCTTGATCTTCTCCTGGTGTACCTGTACCCCCTATGCACTAATGATGTGGCCCAACTAAAGTAGCTATGTCATACCAAAATCACACTTGGACTCTTTGGTGTATAGTGACGATGCCTTCATGATGCTCATTATCTCATCCAAGTGCCTCACATGCTCCTTCCATGTCTTGTTGTAGACCAAGATTTCATCGAAGAAAACCAATATTGATTTCCTCAACTGATACCTAAATATCTAGTTCATGCAAGACTGAAATGTAGTCGATGCATTGGTTAGCCCAAATGGCATAACCAGAACCTCGAAATGACCAAAGTGACACCGAAATGTCATCTTCTCTATGTCCTTTTCTCGGATGCTAATATGATGATACCCAGAGCGTAGATCAATCTTTGAGAAGAAAACTGCCCCATGTAGTTCATCCATCAACTTGTCAATGCGGGGGATAGGATACCAGTTCTTGATGGTTTTCTTGTTCAAAGCCCAGTAATCAATGCACATCCTCATGGTACCATCCTTCTTCAGAACTATTACAATTGAAGAATTGAATGGAATGGTGTTAGGTCTGATGTGTCCCATTGATATCAATTCCTTAATTTCTTTCTCTATCTCATCCTTGAACCTCCTAGGATGACGATAGGGTGGTGTGATCATAGGTTTGGACCCCTACTCCAACTCAATGGTGTAATCAAACCCCATGTTAGGTGATCTCCCTAGTGGGATCGACCCAAAAACCTATTGATGTCGTCCCAACAAGTTCTTGATCTCTATATGGTATTGTTGTCAACCCTTTGAATCCTTTCACGTAGTGATCAAACACTTTGCGGCATATTCTACCTCCCCATGTCTGAATATCCTCTTCATCCTCTTGGTCGAAACTGTCCTAGGTTCTTCTATCGACATGCCCATTAGAACAACCCTCTTCATGTCACTGTTTCTTAACCCCATCTCCAAGGTTTGGTAGTTAGTAGTGATTTTTCCCAATGTTATCAACCACTGGACTCCCAATACCACCTTCTTTACTCCAAAGAAACATTTGGATGGTTTGGCATATAGTTGTTGCTCCTTTAGTAGTTGTAGCACATTGTCAACATGTCACACATGATCCTCCCAAGACTTTCTATAGATTAGTATATCATCAAAAAATACTAACACAAATT
>ML779492.1:259577-324820 GCA_009831015.1 Picea engelmannii | reverse complement strand
ACATGGTGTATTTAGGAATGATGTTATGTAGACTCTTTGGAAGAAAAGATC
This sequence comes from Picea engelmannii, assembly GCA_009831015.1. Classification (NCBI taxonomy): domain Eukaryota; kingdom Viridiplantae; phylum Streptophyta; class Pinopsida; order Pinales; family Pinaceae; genus Picea; species Picea engelmannii. The sequence goes on along the minus strand of ML779492.1, from coordinate 324,769 downwards.
CTTTTCATTTCAATGCAGACTGGACACCATTTTTAGAAGAGGTTTCAGAAGGGCGTAGTTTCAATTGGCATAAAATATTATCAGATAACATTTCCTCAGAAGTTATAAACTACAAAACAGCTAGGGCAAAGAGACAGCCAGTGGCCTTTTATATGTCGGCTTATATAATGGATGCTATTTGCTTTAAGACTCCATTCCCATTGATGAATTGGAGTTGGGATCCTTCCTGTACAGAGCCTGTCCATAAGTACCATTCAGCTTTGTGGGAAGACAATGCCAAAAACGATTTTTATGAGGCCTGTCATTTTGTAATTATTCCGTTACACAGAATATTTTTCAGTTGTGAACCTCCTCGAATTTCACATACCATTATAGAAAATCTTAAGACAGTTGTTGATTGGTTCATTGAAGAACATTTCTCATATGTTAGGGTTTATGGATGTTCTATTCCACCACATGCACTCCCAAAAATACTCCCAGATAGGTTAATTTGCAGAGAAGTGGCTTATCAGTTGGTAAATGGTGGTATTGGACTTGAACTTAAATCTCAGCAGAAGAAGTCATGGCCATATTTTCCTGTTTATTTAGGAAAATTTGCTTTGTTAAACTTTGGTCATTCCAAATCAGAAGCAGAAACATTGATTGAAGTAAAATTAGTGGATATAGAACATAGAAAACATGATCCATATCAAGTTATAAATCGACATGTTACACAATGTGGGTTGAAAGCATATGAACACGAAGAATCTTTTTATGATGATATTTTCAGAAATGTTAAGTCATATGATAAAGTTCAAAGCAGGGTGCAAACCTTGTCACCTGATGCACAGGTGGGGTTTGCATCTTTCCAAAGAAATAGAAGATAGTGTTTACCAAAGATTTTGCAGGGCGAAGTATCGACATCTGAGCAAGTGTCAGAAACCATTCCTCCTGGTTTCGAAACTATTATTCAATATGATACAAGTGATAAAGGTAAACTAAAAGACTCTGAGATGCCTCTTGAGAATACAGAAAGTTTACAGAACAAAGAAATATAAAAAGAAAAGGGAAAAGGAGCAGAAACAAATCCTATAAACCTTGATGATATTCCAGAAATTGTTGGGGGAACAGCTTCACGAGAACTTGGGAGTCCCATTACAACATTAACCCCACTGCAAGCTACTTTTGGAAATCCTCACGAAGGAGCACTGTACGTGAGTGACTTAGAACCAATTAGCAGAGATGAAATACCTTCATCGGATTATTTTTTCAGCAAGAAACGAAGATATGTGTTGAAACAGGAATTACATCCTGTAGGAGATAGAACAGTTAAAAACATAAAATCATTATTGATGGAAAGAATCTAAAAGAAAGTGATTTTGCTACAGATCTAGCAGGAACTATGGGGGCCATAGCATCGGCGAATATGTACTCTGTAGGAAATTTAATCACCATGATGGACCAGAAAGATCAGGAAATTACACAACTACAGGATAGATTGAAAGAAAATGAAAAATTGATTGGATGGGGAATACAAAAAAGTCTTGAGCAAGCCAGGCTTAAAGATATTCAGGAGATTCAAAAGTTAAATGAAAATTTAACTGAAGCAAAGAATATGATTCAAACTACCCAAGAACAAGTGCAGGCACTGGGCAATGAAAATAAATTGCTGCAAGACAAGATCATTTCAATTGCTAACCAAGTGATTGGAATAGATCAATTCAAGACAAAAGCATCTGAGATATATACTAATATCAAGGAAGAACAACAAAAGGTATTTTGCAATCTGGAAACCATCCAGAGTTATTTTCAAGAATCTAAGAGATCCCTGGATGAGGTAGGGCAAAAAGAAATGGAAGCTAAAGAGGTAAGAAATTCTTTCCAAAAGATACTCACTGCTTTACAGAAGGAGGAAATTGGAAAATCACAGAAGTTGTCTATTGCAGAGCAGTTGAAAGGATATGCAATGATAAAAGTTTGGGAAACAAACTTGGAAGGTTATAAAAAGATCACAAAAAATGTCAATGAAGATTGCTAAAAGATTTTTGATTCCATTGAAAAAGAGTCAACACATATCGGGACAAATGGATTATCCGATTCATTAGGAGAGATTGACATTAACAGGTATGAACTGAAGGCAAAAGAGGAACTGGAAGAGAAGAAAGCTGAAATTTCAAATATCAAAATAGTCAATATGGCCGAAATCGAAAAACTAATGATAGCTTCCAGTTCAAAACTGGAAAAAGTTAAATCTACAGAGAAAGCAATTGCAAACCAGTTGCCAGGATTACAAAGAAGCTTCTTCTCCTTTGAAGCAAACGAGATACCCGAGGCTCCTAAGGCTTTGGTGAACTTTTTAGAAAAACATATTCAAGAATCTGAAGTAGATAAAGAAAGTTCTTCGATTCAGAATTAAAACTTTGTACATATTTCTATTTTTAGTATTTTGTAATAAATTATAAACGGTTGACATTAGTCTATTGCAACTGAAAGATTAGGGAGTTGGTTAGTTACCAACGGAAATTTTGGACAAAAATGTATAAATATAATTTCGAGAGGCTGAAACAGGGCTTCAGAAATTTTGGGAAAAAGACAATTTTGTACGATCAACTTTAAAGTTTATCAAAATATCATTCACAACAAGATTCTGGATCTTGTCATTCAGTGACTATGTTTCTGCCCTTCTCTAGTTTCATTTGTTAAATCTTCTTCTTAATGTGCATTTCTAGCAAGTGAATCAATTTGGAATTATATGCAATTGTTGTTTATAGTATCAAATTGGTTTGGATGTTGAATGTGTTACAGTTTTTCCTCTGGAATTATTTCAATAATTTTAAGACCTGTAACCTTCTGTTCCTTAATATTTTCTTTTGTTAGAAAACCTACGTTCCTTTATTTATTGTAATGGAAATATAAGATTCTTTCCAGATTAAAGCCTTATATTTCTCTGTGTTATGTTTCATTGTTTACAATTTCATAATTGTCACTGAACCAGGAAACGACCTTGCTTGTGTCTTTATTTTTATGTTTTAAGTTATAAAGTTGTTTTATCAATATCTTACCTGAATGTCTGAAGTAACCAATCTATAAAAACCCCTTTTATGAAAATATAAAAAACTAATCACCCATAACAGTCCCTAACGGAAGACAACCAAACGTAGAACCCGGTTTACAAGATCAAACCAGCATTGCATTGAACCTATTCAACACCATCTTACAAACTGAAACAAATACAACTGAGTTAGAACGATCGTGGGCAACGATTGAACGCGACATAACCATCCAGGAACAAAGGGAAGAAAGACAGAGACAGTTGAGAAACGGAATCTGATCTAGTTTTCTTTGTTTCATTGTTTTAAAAGTATTATCATATTTGGATGCCTAGACGGTGTGTTTAATAGCCTTAAAACACAAACTCTGGAACAACAGGTACTAAGAACATTCAACAAAGTAATACAAGCATTCATAGTTGAATTCCATGAGAAAAATATAGAACATCATATTTTCACTGAGATAAAGGACATAATTCAAGCAGGTTGTCAAAGAAACCACCTCGGAGTAGGACTAGAGATTATGGGATCTAATGAGTAGAATGACATACTAGATCCATGACACCCATCATAAAGAATGGTTTATAGGTGGACAACTAACCTTGACTCAAATCCCCCTTATGAAACAAATATGTCCTTATTAGAGGGAGGCTTTGGAGCAAGTTGTGAGAATCGAGTCACTAGTCGAGTATCCTAGAATAATTGGTACCTAGGTCACACTTTTACTTTCGACACAAATCTAGGGATAACTCGACGTAAAAACTAGTGATCCACCTTGATTGAGAAAATATAAGATCTAAATAGAACTAAAGATGGCTAAGAAAAAGTGTGGTGCATCACGTGCAAGATAGAGGACCATTTGTCTAAATTTTGTCTAGCTCCCATAGGATGGGTTGTGCCTAGTCCTACTTCAATCCCTTTCCCAAGGAGGTCTTACTAAGAATGATCTCTATGAGATTTGTAGGACTTATGAACACCTACCCAGTTGTTCTCGATCCTATAGAAATGTTCATCTACCCCTATAACATTGAGTTATGACTTTTGTTAGTATAATACTCATAGAGATGAGAATTGTAGATCCCTATAAGCTTTGGCCAACCATTTTGAAAAAAATTAGTGGAGGAAACTGGTAATGTCAACACTAGCATATGTAGTGACCAAGGAGGAGGTTGAGGTGGAGTACTAAGAAGACCTATTCAATGCTAAAATTGTGACGACCCTGTTGGAATATGTAATGATGACAGTTGTGGTATTGTTGGACTGTGTTACTTTGGAAGGTAATAATGTTTAGTGTTATGTCGGAAGAAGTTGTAATCTTATGTAAAAGAGTTATCCCACATTCATCATGGAGAAAAATACTATTGTTATCATTTATTATATAAAGAGGTGAAATTACATTTATCCCACATGCATTATTGGGATGTAATTCCTCCATATATCTTGGTATATAATAGAGGTATGAGAGACCCATGATATACAACAAAATGAAAAAGTATTATCTTTGTGAAGGGTAAATCATTTGTGGAGGTGCTCCCAAGTGTAAGATGGTCATATTTTTAGGAATTTTTTTCACCTCAATAGGCCTAGGTGTGGCCACCAACGAGCCACTAGCCATAACATTGAACATTGTTGAAACTTCTAGAGAAGGAATGTTAATTGAGTTAGCTCTAAGCACTGACCTATGGGAGACAATGGGGGTCCCAAGTTGAAGAGAGGCATATACTAGACATGTGGCAACCAAGGACCTAGTACACTAGGGAAGATTAGAAAGGTGGTTCCCACTGTACTTGAATCTCGACCTTATCTAGGCAAAATTTTCTTTTGTAAGATCAAATGCTACTTTATTTTCCCCCAAGAATACAACAAGGCAATGCACTAAGAAGGAGAAGGATGCTAGAGAAGAAGGATCCTTGGAGCACTCATCATCAACCTAGCACGATAGAATTTCATTCCCATGGAGAAGGGAATCTAACCATGTCAATGTCCCAATATTAAGCAAGTCATAGATTCTTCCATAGATTAATGGTTCCCCTCGGGCCTATTAGTGCTAAGATATGGCAATTGTCAATTTTGTGGTTGACACTTCTTGATATGTGAAGAGAGGCATGTCTCCAAGCATGCTTCCCTATAGAGGTAAGCCTGCCAATATCTGAAGTGCACACCATCAATATGCATTGATTGAACGACCTACACATTCTAGTGTAGGCTTGACATTATGAGTCACTATGGAGTGCACAAACCATAAATCAACTCTCAAGAGTTAATCCAACCACTAATGTTTGTTGATTCTTGCACTTCCCACACTTAGGAAAAGGGTGCTCCTCAAAACATTGCAACCAAGGTTTATCATACCATAGGACACAAATCCATAAGGCCACATTTAATGTATACTCTTCTGTTAATAAATCCCTTAGGAAATATTTTTCTTTTTAACCAAAAAAAAGGGGTTGTAGCCTTGAGCTACAACAAGTTTCTCTAGTGAAATTGACCTAAAGACATGGTCAAAGACAACTAATGGCCCAAGCTTACCAATGTGTTCAAAACTATGCAATGAAAAAAATTAGGTGAATAGATCCTAGATTTTATAGGTTATTTACACATAGTACTAACCAATGTCAATGGATAAAGTAGATACAACTATCATAGATATAAATAGATGTATTATGTCTATGTTAAATGATTCTAAAATGTTTAATGCACAATGTATTGTATTAATCTTTGAAGAGCATTTGCTTTAATTGGAAAAATGAAGGACGTCATAGCTTAATTTGTGTTTGGTGGAATCTAAAGGTGCTAGTTTTACAACCCAATATAATAGAGATGTTGTCATGTATCTGGGTAACCTTTACGTTTTCATATGTCACTTAAAAAAATATATAATACTTATAACAAATAATAACAATGATATTCATTAGCCAAATATATATATAAATGAAAATAAAAATGTCTATATACATAAAAGAGAGAAAGATTTAATATGTTCACCTAATACACAAATTACTCTATAAAAACATGAAAAGAAAAATACTAAATTTATATATAAATAAAAATAATATGGATATTATATTTCTTAACTATATTCAAAACTATATTTTTAGATATCCTTATTTACATAAATTTTAAATTCAATTAAATTGAATGAAATTACAACGAAACTAAATCCATTTTAATGATTATAAACCAAGAAATTTGACTTTGATAAATCCACACTTAACATTGATACCGGTATTAACTATTCACTATTATTTATATTTACTTTGTTCTCCATACTTACTACACTATTATTTATATTTACTTTGTTCTCCATACTTACTATACTATTATTTATATTTACTTTGTTCTCCATACTTACTATAGTTTAGTTTAATTTGTATATTAAATTTGTACATATTTAAAAAAATTTACTTTGTTGTTAATTAAGTTCACATTTACATCAATAAACATATATCATATTTTTACATATCAATAATTATTTATAATAATAAGTTTTTTTTACACAATAAATATTTTTAAGAATATCTAATATTGTGAACCTATACAAAACCTGCGTACTCTCATCATTCATGTACAAATGTTCTAAGAAATGCTCATAAATATTGTAAATATGTATAGCTGGTTAAAAACTCATTAATATATTAAGTATTCATTATTCTTCCTTGGGCAATAGGAGTATTAAAATATATGTTTTAATTAATTAATTTGTCTATATAATTCAAATTTCATAAAATGTAAAAGATAAAAGACAATTTTGATGTTTTCTCTTATGCTAAATAATTAAAAGTGAGATGATTAGATTATTTTTTTGGTTTGTTAGAAATGTGTGTTACTTTGGGTGCGTGGAGTGGTCTAGATGGCACCAATCTTTAACATGATTAGATTTTAAGGGTATTGAACTCCCATAATCATAGTCTAGTTACACTTTAACCAGTTAAGCTAACTAGAATTAATTTGAGATGATTAGATTGTTGTTATTAAAATATTTTATAAAAATATATATTATATATAAAAAAATTATTTACTAATTTTAAATTAAATTAAAAAATATTGTAAAATATTTTCTTTTAATATGTGTATATTTGTGAAGCAGGAGCAAAACCACCCCAAGTCAAAGTTGAAATTAGTGAACATTCTAGAAGTTGGATGTGGATGCGACAATATTTCCTCGATATTTGTGTAAAAGATAGGGTTTTGTTTTGATCTTGAGTGATCTTAGTGATATTGTGAGGATAGATTGGATTTATATGATCTCTTATTGATGCTTGTGTTTGCTCTTTATAAGTTGTAATCCTTCGGGCCTTGAAGGGAGTGACCACTCATAATGTAAACCAGGTCGAGAGAGCATCTTGGCCCATAAAGGCCATATGATGTGTAATCGAGCTCGATACTTAATGAGATTGTGTATTTTATGTATCTTGTGTCTTGATGTGTTAATTTTGTCTGTACAACCTGTTGAATTAATATATTGAAAGCGTGTGTGAGAGGCTATGAGCAAGAGCCGAGAGTTGAGAGTTATAGTTTTGATGTGCAATGTGAACATTTGTTACAGGTCAAAATGGCGAAGAAAAGTCATTTTCCATCGGAGGAGTAAGATCAATCATTGATCACGATAGGATCAATGGTGATCCATGAAGCAAGATCTGACCATCCATTGGAGGAGGTCGTCAAGACGATCTGGTCGTCCATCAAAAGGAGAAGGCAAAGAGAAAGCTCGCAGTGACCTAGAGAAGTGGAATGGATTGTGACCATTGATCACTTAAATCGACAATGAATATTAATCCATTGGATCGGAGACCAATGCTCCAAAAGGCGAATTCTGGTGATTATCAAAGTATATAGTGTTAGATCTTAGAAGTGGAGGAGATACTTTGAAAGGAAACTCTGATGAACTATCAGAGTTATAAATGGTCGGAACGTTCGATCCAAGTGAGACCTCGACCAATGGTCCAGATCAATTCAGAGTCAGATCAATGGTTATGGAAAGGAAGCGTGACATTGTTCCGTCGCAGTTGAATACCGGTCGAAAAGATCAATGGAAGAGAGGCTTTGATTGACGACAGAGATCGATTCAAAGTGATCAAATCGATGGATCTAAAGGGGGCACGCGACAGAGTTTTGATTGGAGTATGAGCATTTGAGTGGCAGGGAATAAGTTGTTTGAGGACCCACAACGAACTGTCGAAATGGTCCCAAACTCATATAGAGAGAGTCTGAAGATGGACTTCGATAGAGGAGTCCGAAAAGAGATAGTTCGATGGTCCAAGACATAGGAAGAAGTTTGATAGCCTATGGTTCTAGTCTATGGTCACATGAAGGGTTAGCGCTCAAGATTTTGGTGAGACCTACGAAAAGAGATGAAGTTCCTATGAACTTCATAAGGCGAGACTGAGATAGAGACTCGAAGATGTAATTCATTGTGTAGTTGAGGTTGTATGAGAAATTATTATTGCATGGATGAATGTTCACTCCAAGTGTGTGGTCCAGATAACCCACGGGTTCGAGGATCGAACCTGTCGAATTCACCTATCTTCGGGACCTAGTTTTCTTCCTTCATCAATTTGTTAAATAATTTTCCATGTATACAAAATTTATTAAATGTGTTGGATTACTGAGAAGGGCGGTGAATCAGTAATAGAGCAATATAATCTTTTTTAACCATATAATGCAAGTGCTATATCAATGTAGCATTATCGTCCAATGTTTGGAGAGTAAATAAATAATGAACAATGAGCAATCATACACATACATAATACACCAATGTTTTTACATGGAAACCCAAAGCGGGAGAAAACCACAGAATGATTTTTATTATATGTCTTGAAGAATTATATTCATTGGAAGCACCAACTTCCTTTGTTTTCTAGCCGCAACTAGAAGGAGGCTCCAACCCCCTAGTTTCTCAGGCTACAACCTGAAGGAAGCTCCAACTCCCCAATTCTCTGGCTACAACCAGAAGGAGGCTACAACCCCCTATGTTCTCCAGCTACAACAGGAAGGTGGCTACAACCAGAAGGAGGCTACAACCCCCTATGTTCTCCAGCTACAATAGGAAGGTGGCTACAACCACTTGTCCTTGCCCCGTCCAACTGCCCTGATGTATAAGTAGAATGATGGAACCATTGTCACACTATCACTGTGAGATATATTGTTGTAAACATGTACCAATCAACCTACACCAAACAACATGTTCAAATAACCTGAACCATGCATCAACCATGCATCAATTTGTACCTCAACCTGTAATCAACCTATACCATAAACAAGTGCATCAACCATGCACCAAGCTGTACCTCAACCTCAACCAAAATCCTTCATCAATTTCATCATCCAAATCTGATTTGTAACTCTGTAATAGACCTGGTGTATATGATCACATACCTGCAATCCTTCCTTAACTTTAACAAAAAGAGACTAGCATTTTCATCAAACTTTACTTTAGTCTCAGGTCCATGAAATACACTCTTGACCATCGTCAATACAAAGGGGTCTACAAGGTTGAATTCTCTTGTGGAAAGTGTTACATTGGGGAAACTGGTCATTCTTTTAGGTAAGGATTAAGAAGCACAATGTCGATATCATCTATGAGCGTACTCACACCTCGACTCTTGCATAACACTCCCTAACTACGAAGCATTGGATATGCTTAGAAGACATCAAAATCCTTGCTAGAGAAGACCATTATTTTAAGCATCACATTAGAGAAGCAATGGAGATTATAAAACACCCCAACAACCTTAATAGAGATAGGGGTTTGGAGACAAATGAGAATTGGCTCCCTCATATCCACCTCAGGAGAACCAGGTAAATCGGATGGGTTTGCTCCTTGCTCATATTTGTCCCTCTTTGTTTGTTTTTACTCTTTTCTAGCTTTGGTCCTTTATGGGTTGTGATTTTGTTAACCTTAGTTTTTAGTTCTTGGTCTTTCTTAAATCATTTAATTAGATCTTTTGATTAGATATTTCTATTTACCCAAATTTATTAATTAAATCGTTTTGTTTAAATCATCTAATTAGATTATTGTATTAGTTAACCTTTTAGTCTAATATTTGTATGTGTAGCTTATGTGCCTTACTTGGTAAACCTTAGCTCTTGATTTCATCTCATTACTCTCTCTTTCCCTTGTTGTTTGTTTCTTATCTAATTATTAAATTGTTCTATTGTTTTGTATTTTTATTACTTTAGCTCTTGATTTCATCTCATTACTCTCTCTTTCCCTTGTTGTTTGTTTCTTATCTAATTATTAAATTGTTCTATTGTTTTGTATTTTTATTACTTTAATTATTCTATTAGTATTTTTATAGTTTTATTTTAATTTTTTTTAATGTTTTGTTCCTTTTAACTTGTCGTTCTTTGTTTTTTATTGGTCAGATTTGTTGTTTTTCTTACCATTCTTATCTTGTTTAAGGCATCTTATTTTTAGATTTCCTTATGGTGTTTATTTCTCTCTTTTTGTCTTTTCTAGTTTGCTTCTTTATTAGTCCCTGTCGAAATAGGGACTATAGTTTTCACTCACGTAGTCTAACTACTTTGGTATTTCATTATTTTTTTACATATTCAAAGTTTTCATAAAATTGTATATTAACACTAATTTTTTCATAAAACAAAATAATTTTCTTAGTTTTGTAATTTCAGTGATTCAATTTCTGATTAATTCAAATCATTCAGAATTTTCTTAATTTTGTAATTTCATTGATTCAATTTCTGATTAGTTCAAATCATTCAGATGTGTGTTTTTTACCTTCGTGTCAATGTGTCAATTTATTTACGAGTGTTGAAAATTTGATATCATTGTTAATTCATATTTCATTGTTAATTCATATTTTGCAAACCGTCTTTTATATTAATTGCAAATCACCGGAAATTGATGATGGTTGACAGTGCTACCGTCAAGGATGTAGTTTGATAAAAAAAATGTTGCAGTGGAGGCTTGCTATGTATCACGGAATGAAGTACTTTAAGTGTTTTGCATGGATCAAAGTTCTATGCATTTCAGAACCTTATCTAAGGGTTTTGCTCCATTTTAAATTAACTCATATACTCAGAAAATCCATCAGAATTTTGGATTGACCAAAAATTTAAAATGGAACCGCCAAAAAACTCGCAGAAAAACCTGTCGAAAAAATAACTTAAAAGGAAAAACTGCTCCCAAGTTAGCACATTCCACTCCGTGCCTCCCACCACCTGCACAATGTTAAATAACCCAAGATAAAAATATTTTGGCAGTGGCAGCTATGTGTTGAGTGGCAAAGTTGAATATTACATGTACATGAGGGAATATCACAAACTGAAGGAAAATCAGAGCATGAAGATAGCCCAAGACATTTTCAGAGAAAGCTAGACAGGACCATTAATGGATTAAGGAAAAAAGAAAACATGAAAGGGTTGAAGATGTTACTGCTGGGTCATAATGTGGAAATAACTGCTATTACGTAGAGGCAATTGAGCAAGCAATACAGAGAGGCAATTGGGCAAGCAATATATAGAGAGAGATAGAGTTTGCTCTTTGGGGTGAAGAGATGGAGCCATGCATGACGTCCGTACCAATTTTCATTCGATTTCTCTGCAACGTGGAAAATGAAGGAGTATGAAAGGTTGACGCGGAATTGTAAGCCAACAATGAAGACAAGAATAAAATAAAATAAAAAATTTAAAAAACATTACGATGGTTGAAGGATATGGACGCCAAAAACTTAAAATAAAATAAAATAAAGTTTTGTAAAAAACTATAGTTTTAATTGTTGTGAAAGAATAATAAATACCATTGTAAGTATATCAAAAAAATTAGATTATTATGAAAATTAGATTAGTTTTCATATTCTTATTAATATGAAAACTAAAGTTTTCATATTAATATTATTCATAAGAATCATAAAATTATTATTATATCATTAATAAGAATTATAAGAGGTTGCAATATAGGAGAGGGAGAAGAACTCCTCAAAACAATTATATAAACACAACAAAGGTTAAGGTTAAGAGATAATTTTTTGTTTTTATAATAAATGATAAACTTCTTTGAGACTTAGATCAAGAAGCAATTCCTCAGTTTTATAATTTTAATGAAAAGTTTCATTCTTTTTTGTTTTTCCATAAGAGTTGGTTGTGAAAATTTTGATGTTTATGTCTGCACTTGTTTCTTTTAAATTTTCAGTGTGTTTCCTTATTCGTGTATACTCTCAATTTGTTCCGACAACACTCTTGATTGTTGTTTGTTTCTATTGTGGTTTTAGAAACACTATTCGAAGCCGCATTATAATTTCAAAAAATTGTATAATGTAAGCATGCTTGAAATAAACAAAGAAACTGTGAGGAAAATACTTTTCATTTTAACCATAATGGTGGGATATTGATCCAACCAATGGACTCTACTCCTTCCAGGCAAAATAATATGAAGAAACTACAGTCAAATTTATTTTTTAAGGGATGAATATACTTGTCTGAGATATTTAGAGCATTCATTAAAGCTACTTTCTGAAAATCTAATCACGACTCAAGTTATATTCGAGTAGAGATGTTATGGTTGCATTTTTTTTGTCACTAGAGAGGTTTATAAATCCTTTTGTTTCGTAGGTATCCACTATATTTAGATAAGCGAGAAATCATTTATTAAGTTTGGTTTCCTCCCATGTGCAGGAGGCTAGTAATAAATGCAATGGTTCTCGAGCAAATACAACTAAGAGCTACTTAATGGCTTTCCTTTTTGGCTTTGTGGGCAATTTTTGGAACCATAGTTACGATTTATGGTATGCATAAGGAATTCAACATTTAAGGTTAGCCACAATAATTTATAACTTTTTTGGTTGGACCAAGATGATTTACTCGATTACTCATAGAGTGATTTGGGTTTCTTTGAATTATGATCAGATATTTTTTCCTTTCAATAATCTCATAAATTAAAAAGATAATGCAACATATAATTGGCACAAATGACAACTGGCTAATGCACACTTGATGAGAGGAGTTGTGTGATGTGTAGAAATGAATTGATCCAACCTTTATTTATAGTAATACGAGTCACCTTTATTTACTTGTGGGGCCAACTTCTTCTTTTGTCCATAATAATTCATTTAATTCTTTTCTAGGGTTTCATTAAATATTTTAATGGTCTTTGAATTGTCTTCTTGGCTTTCTTCTTTTACTAGAAAAGTTGTCCATGAGCCTTGTTGATGTGACATATCCTCACATGCATGTCTAATTAATATAGGGCTCTAATGTTGAGTAAACCCACTGAGAAGCCCCTCATCACAAGAGGCCTCTTGAGCCTACATCTTCAACATTAGACTAGACTTGTAAACAAGTCAAACCTGCCTTATAAAAATTAGATCACTCCAACCTAGAGCAGGCATGTGATAGCATCTAGCATCTCAAGTCTTTATCACTCCTTATCAAATCAACATGACTAAGAAGAAAGACTACACCTGGGCCATTCACCACTATCAAAGCCCCGTGAATGAATGTATCATTTTCCCTTGGTCAAATCAATATGACCAATCTAGGAGAATGTATGCCCGATGTTACATCTCAAGTCTTTATCACTCCTAGTCAAATCATCATGAATAAGGAGAAAGACTACGCCTGAGCCATTCACCACTAGCAAATCCCCATGAGTGAATGTATCATTCTCCCTTGGTCAAATCAGTGTGACCAATCTGGGAGAATGTCCGCTCGATGCTGTTAAATGGAGAACCACTAACGTTCTGGGCCATTCACCACTAGCATAGCCCCGTGAGTGAATGTATTATCCTCCCTTGGTCAAATCAACATGATCAATATGGGAGAGTGACTGCCCGATGCTGAAACATCAACAACATTCCTCTTCCTCTTTAAGGCTAAAAGTCTCTTGATAAAGTTTGGCTTGGTTTGGTTCATAAAAACCTATAAAATTTTGGTGCGATGGATAGGCTGGTCTATACCAGAGGTACACATATTAGTCTGTGAGAGTCTGAAGAAAATCAATAAAGTCCTGGAAGATTATTCGAAAAGGAATTTTGTGGCCAACATCATGTTGGTTTAATGCATATTGCTTGAATCCTAGTAGCAACATAGAGAGGTCAACATCTGATGCATAGGGATATCTTTCGTTGCAATCTTAAGCTGGAAAATACATTACTCGATAGAAACCCCATGCCTTGGCTCAATATTTGCAACTTTGGATACTCTAAGGTGATATTTGTAGGGCTTTTGTGTTGTTTTTTTATGTCGGTCTGAGCTCATGACCATATCTTGTGTTCTAATCAGCTCCTTGGAGCACATGAAATAGGAGATGTACATGTCCATTTACATGGATCAGATAAAGCACATGAAAGAACAAATATCCATGTTCACTAAGCAAAAAAATGTGAGAGAACAAGCAACAAAAGTGAACGGTTTCATCTCTCATAATCTCTTTTAGAAGGAATTGGTTGCAAACCAAACTCAACGTGCTTCGTAGTGGTGAGGCAGTGGAGGAAGGTCATCCATGTGTTACCAAGTATTGTGCTTGGTAGGGTGAGATGGTGGATCACGCTTGGTAATTATGTGATCTCTCATTTTAAAATATGATTTAAAGAAACACGTTGGCTCGTTAGTAGTGGTGAGGCGATGGAGGGTTTCCAAGACAATTGGGGCTAGTATTTTAGGTGACAATTGGATGTATGAGGTGACAACTAGGGTATGAGGTGACAATTGGGGCGAGTACTTCACGTGACAATTGGAGTTGTGAATGTGGTGAGAACAACGAAGGTGTGAAGGTGGTGAGAACAATGATATGGTACTATGATTGACAACAAAGAAGCAAAGAGATAGGGACAAGTGGACATGACGTGGTGGGTGGTATTAACATCAGGTGGTATTGGTTGATAGGTTTTTGCTGTTGACAAGTTTCAAGCAAAAGGTCTTTCTATGTACATGCCTTCTGCATAGAATTTATGACTAAATATTTGTATCAAATTAATATTAAATATTTGGAGATTCAAAGTTAATACAAATTATGACTGAAGATTTTGATTGGATTTAAATATTTTGATTGAATTTCACTAAAGTGAGGTTGGTTCTTGGGAAGAACGAAGAACAATTGTTATCATCTCATATTAAATTCTACCCAGCTAAAAAATTATGCTATATGCTTAAATTTGATTGAATTTAACTCAAATGCTTAAGAGGAATGATTGTTATCTTCCTTGATTAAATTCTACCCAACTAAAAATTATGTTATATGATATTTACATAATTAGATATCTACTCATAAATATCGAAACTGTGCATATACAATAATTTTTTTGCAACACTATGCATCTTAAAGCATCTCGATAATCATTCATGACACAATAATAAGTACAACTACGTGGCAGAGAATGGATGGCGGTCTTAAATCCTGACAAGGGCACATCAATAGAGACTCTACATTTGATATACAATAAGATCCGACTCTATATGCCTTTACCGCAACATTTGATACTGTGTTGCAGGATGAATGGCGCCTACCATTCTGGATCTCTGAATCTCTGTTGATCAAAAGATAGAGGCATATTTCCTCTCAGCACGTGACAAGTTAAAATCCAAGTTCCAACAATCCCTAAACCTCCATCAATTTTCATCGATTGTATCTTTGATTGGGCAGAGACATATCATTTAAGTGTATGTGTAAAGAAGTGATGTTTTTTTTGGGTTTCTCCTCCATCTCTTGTTACTATTTAATTAAACTAATTGACTAAACTTATGAACGGTTTCAGAATGAAAAACAAAGAGATACAGTGCTTATTTATTGATAACCATACCTAATCTTCCTTCCCATGGGAAGACCCTTACATTCCCAAAGGCCGACAAGCCACTACTTCTTCTGCACAATGGAAGTAACTCACTCTATTGCAACAAGAAAGGGATTTACAAGAATAACATAGTGACATAAAACAACATAGTACAGGAGGAGAGAGAGGAGGGCAGTGCAATCATTATTGTTATTATTTTTTAATGTTTGAGTAGAATTAAAGAAACAACCAAAGAAAACATAAAATCCAACAAAAGCCTATTATTCCAGAAGTGCACAGACCTTTAAACATATTACATGAGAACGATCTGAAGATGGAGACGATGCGAGAAAATGGAGTAATTTTTTCTTTCTCACTTACCTTTGGAGAATCAAATCCATATTCATTTTCAGGGAAAGGATGCTTACATTGCTATTCTCTCCAAGGGCAGTTGTTGCTTGCTTCCTAAGCCCAAAACATATGTGATGTGATAAAATGAAACTAGAAACAAAGAACAAAGACAAGAGCCAAGTATCATTCCATTCACGCAAAACAAAATTAATCATACCTCTCCTCATTACAAGACGTTGCCTGTGACTTGTAGCATGGTGGTATTCCTCCCGTCATTAGAATGGGAATGATAAAATTCCTTTCCCTGACCTCTCTTCTTTATGGCCAGACAAACTATTCCACCCACTAAACAAAATGAATCCATCCAAACAAAATAACATTTAATAAGTGGAAATACATGCCCAACCAACAAAAACACAAAACTCAAAATGGAACACAAAAAATTAACGAAATAAAAATAGTGCATGGCCATGCCAAAATCGATTCAACAATTTAACCACAAGCTTAAGCTAAAACCAAGAAACTACCATCAATTAAGTGCTATGTCCCTGCCCAACGCTTCTTCTTGGACAATATAGTACAATATCGATGCAACGCTTGAATAAATTTTAATGGTGGCCTACTACCATATGTTGTCATATGATTCTTCCTTCTTGGAAAAGTACAGTACCAGTCCGATGCTTTAATAACTTTTAACCACACCGTCATCAATTTTTATTTTATTTAAATTTCTCTGGAGGGTGTCGTCCAAATATCTTTATGTGGACGGTTTCATTTGAATTCTTTTTTATTGTTCCCCATATCGTCATGTACTATATCCTCTATGGACTGATATATAACCCAGATCAATCAAATCACAGTTAAAATTATGGACAAGTGGATATGATGTGATGGGTGGTATTGGTTGACAATACAAGCAAATGCGGTTGACCGGTTTCAAGCAAATGCTCTTCCTATATACATGCTTTAGGCATAATAAATTGATTTCACAATACAATTTCGTTGAGACTCTAGAATGTAAATTGATTTCACAATGGAAGATGATTATATACAACTAAAAAAGTGTATATAAATTCAAATCAAAGCTCCAAGGTGAATAATTTCAAGGAGATAATCGTAAATTAATGACTATAAACAACTAAAATAATTCCAAAATGCATCTTTACATGAATGTGATCACTTTCAAAAAATAATTAAAAAACTCCAAAATGCAACTTTACATGGGTGTGATCACTTTCAAAAAGTAATTAGTAAGCATTGCCTATCATTAATATTGAGCAACATTAGTTTAATTAAAACTCATAATGAGACCTATATGGCATACAAACGTAATGGGTGAGCAAGGAGCAGTGTTGCAATATTAGCGCAATGGTGTGTAAAACTAGCATTATACATCCATGGAAACACCTAAAAGATGTATTTGATAAGCATTAGACTTCTAATTGTTTAATATTGAAATGATAATTATTTATCACAAATTTACACATTTACGACATTAATAAAAAATCCATCGCTTCAATATTCCTACAACATTTCACAAATATATAAAACTCACATCACAAATACATTGAACTCACATTTAATGATATATCACATTTAATTCTCTCTCTATATACCTTTTAAATGACACACTTTTACATTAATATTATTGGTCAAATTAATATGCCTTAATACATGCCTGCTAAACCGCCATGGCCCAGCCCATGTAGTTATAACCCATGTGCACACATACACAAAAGCAATTTGTTTGGTACTATAACATGTGTCCTTATACAACTGTTCAAAAAGCCACCACAAAATAAAATAAGCCATTACAATTATAAGTGAATGTTGTAGGTTATAGGTTTTACATTTTTTTCTTGGTATATATTTTGTGATATATTCGACGGTGTATATACCAAATGTGTTAATATTGAATGTTGCTCAACAAGTTGATTATTGCTATTGCTAGTAAAAAATAATGCTTTTCATTTAAATGTACAAACACAGTGGTAGTATTTGGGAGATTACCAGAAGCAACTCCATCATTGGAATGTTAATGTCTAATTTTCCAAATAGCCCTTTCGAAGGTTGCAAAGTTTGCTATAGCATCCTAAAACATTTAAACTAAGTCAGGAACTAGTTGCTATGCAACTTTCTATGGTTTATATATTAACCTCATCTTATTATAGTATATAACATTCTATCTGGTTTGACTTATGTATTAATTTGTTTTGATTTAATATATTGGTTTTAAAACTAATGTTAAACATAATAAACAATAAAATTTGAAAACTAATGTTAAACATAATAAACAATAAATTTTGTAAACTAATGTTAAACATTTTTTATTATATAGTATTTTTTTAAGTTTTTATTGGTTGATAAAATTAGAGTCTTATTGGAACCTATGTGTAAATCGATAATTTAAATCAATTAGAAAGTTAATATTGCGTACAGTTGTTCCTGCGTTTATAGGTATCATGTTCGGTCAACTTTCAGCCGGTGGCATATGAGCACTAAATTCTCTATAAAGGACAATCAATTATGCTTTCAGGTTGTGGCGTGTGAGCATCAAATTCCTTGTAAAGGACAAGCGATTATACTGGAAATTGGCCTGCAATATTTTTAGCGAAGAAGACCGAATCAAAACAAATCAGATGGGAGAAGATCGAATCAAAACAAATCAGATGGGAGCATATGAGCGCTCGTGCCATTCTTATTACTATTATTCCCTAGGGTTGCAATCCAAAGAAATGGAATACGTCTGAATACATAGGTATACATATGTGTAGTTTATTTGTTGAGTGACGTAATATTTATGGCGTATTCTAAACATTCTACCTTTTGGTTGTTTTCCGGTGACTTTTTCCGTTTTATTTTTCCCGAAATC
Organism: Picea engelmannii; assembly: GCA_009831015.1. NCBI lineage: Eukaryota > Viridiplantae > Streptophyta > Pinopsida > Pinales > Pinaceae > Picea > Picea engelmannii. The sequence goes on along the minus strand of ML779492.1, from coordinate 305,795 downwards.
CAGTGAGGAATGGTTAGATCTGTAGGGTTGTTTTTCGGTGACTTTTTCCATTTTATTTTGCTCGAAATCCAGTGAGGAATGGTTGGATCTGCAGATTTGAGTGGCTATGTTTGTATAATTGAAGTGCCCCAGGGGTTTTTCAACACGCTAAATCCATTTATGCATTCATAAATGCAATTTAAACAACAGAAATAAAGATTTTGTCCAGCTTTACATCATCAGATTCTAACCAAAAAACCCAAAAGATAGAACGTTTAGCCAACACAATATTTATCAATCACAATAATGACAATATCTATTTGACATTATGACAACAATGGAATTCCACATCATATACAATAGTTTTTTTAACTTTGGTATTTATAAAAATATAATTATGTAAAATTTCAAGGAGAGAAATTTAATTATGAGATTATGCCCAATGTATATATGAGTCAAAGTCCATAGTCCATCCTAATTATGTATTTAACAGTTGCAATGAGAATTATCATATTGTTTTGTTTTGGAGTAGCAAGGTTTATTGTGTTTAACATGGAGAAGGTTTATTCCTTCCACATTTATTGTGTTCGGAATGATTGAGATTTAAAAAAATATTAAATTAAATTTTAATTTTATTTGAAAAAATAAAATAATAAAATAATATAAATTAATTAATTAAGGTATATAAATATTAAAATTAAATATTATTTTATTAATTTTATTATATATCATAAATATATGTTTAATAATGTCTTTGACATAAAAATCACATTATTTACAAATAAATAAATAAAACATAAATTGTGAATTTTAACAAAAATATACTTTTACGTTATCATTAAATCAAGATTATTATGATTTTTGAAGCACCACAATAAAAGTAAGTTAACTAGAATTAATGTGGAATATTTATTACTTTGAAATGTTATGGTTATCATCTTATGTCAAACCCTATATAAATATGTTACTAGGAGGTTGCTAAGATGTATATGTACAAAGAATTGTTTTAAAATAATAACATGTTTATTCTATGTGGTAAATAAATAATAAAAATGAGTTTTTCTTTGTGATACTAATTGAAGATGAAAAACACTTTCTCTTAAAAAGTCTAGCATGTATCTAAATTAGATCTCAATTTCAAAAGATGTGTCAGGCTACCAATCTCCCTACCCTTCTAACTCAACAAAACTATAGTGATGTGATGGAGAACCAATGCTAGAAATGCCTCGCTTTTTCATTTTCCATATATAGAGCTATTTGTTTACATCACAGAAGCTGAAATGGAATTTATGGCCACTCTTCGTGATCCAAGTGTTTTTTTTCAAATATTATTATTAATATCAAGTATTAAATTTTTTTAATTTTTATATTTCCATTAGATATGTGTTATATTCTTTGCAGGACTAGAATTAGTGTCTACGTTGCATCGGGCGTGCAGGGGGTTAAGAGGGGGGTGGGATCCCCCCTGCATGGAGGTTCGAGGGAAACTCCCCCAATCTTTTTTCCTTGGTTTTCCTGTCCATTTTTTGACGGTCCTTGCTTTTCGTGTCCATTTTGGGTGATTTTTCAGCACATGGTTTTTCACCGATGATTTTCTATTTCTCGTTATGGAATTAGGGTTGTTGACTAATCAAGGTCATTAGATTAGGGTTTTGGATTTCGCTGGCTCCTATATGTATATTGTATTCTAAACAATGTATGAAGTGAATGAATATAGAATATGATGGTTTTCTCGGTTTGGGTTTCCAAGGGAAAAATCTGTGTAATGTGTGTATTTTCCATTGTATATTTTTTGTTCTTTTATTGAAAATCTGTTTGCAGTAAATAATTGTACAAGGTTAAAATCTACATTTGGTATCAGGGCTATTATTGGTTTCAGGGGGATGCCTTTGTGGTTAGGGGTTTGGCTCAGGACTGTGATATTCCTTGTTACAATGGGAGATACACGGTATTGATTCTTCAGGTGAAGAGTAATGGAAAGTAGTTCAAAAATATAGATCAAGAAATTTAATGGACAAAGTTTTGAGATGTGGAAGCTTAAGATGGAAGATTTTTTGTTAGAAAGAGATCAATGGATCATGGTGGATCTAGGTATTGCACCTACAGGAATGTCAACAAATGACTGGAAAAAGTTGGATCGCAAGGCAAAGAGCACAATCTGATTGTGTCTCTCAGATACAATATTACTGAATGTGTCAGGAGAAGCTACATCCGAGGAGTTATGGAATAAGTTGGGGAACTTGTATCAATTTAAGTCCCTAGTTATTAAATTATTCCTGTAGAAGAAGTTGTATAACCTGAGGATGAGAGATGGATACTCGGTGACAGAACATATTAATACCTTCAATACTATGGTAAGTCAGTTATTATCTGTTGAGATTAAAATTTTAGATGAATATAAGTATATCAGTTTACTGTTCTCTTTACCAAACTCATGGGATAGTCTGGTTGTGGCCATAGGTAGTAATACAACTACCTTGAGCTTCAATGATGTGGTCTCATCCTTATTGTCAGAGGAGATGAGATAGAAGAACATGGAAGAATAGAGCACAAATGAATTATTTGCAAGAGGACGCTCCCAAGAAAGAAATAGATCTAAGTCCTCAAGTGGGATATCTAAGTCTAAGGGTAGATCTAAATCTTCCGAAAATTTTGTAAAGGTATGTTGGAGATGTGGGAAAGAATGAAACTTCAAGAAGCAATGTAGATCTAAAAGCATTGAGAAAGTGAAGGGATATGAAGGTGCTCCCTCTATAGAAGAAAATACCTCCAAGGAAGAAGGAGGGGATGTGTACTTGGATTATTCAAGAACACATATAGATCATGAGGCATGGATGGTTGAATCAAATGCATCCTTTCATATGACTCCCCACAGGGAGTGGTTCTGTGAATATGAAAGGTATGATGGAGGTAATGTTTTCCTAGGTGATGAATCGACATCCAGAATCATAGGACGCGGAAAATTCAAGATGAGGCTTATAGATGGAAGGATTAGAACACTACCTAATGTTATGTACATCCCAAGATTGGCCAGAAATTTGATTTTTGTAAGCAAAATGAACGATGCAGGGGAAAAAACAATATTTGAAAAAGAAACATGCATGATGATCCGAGGAGCAATGGTGTTGTTGAAGGGAGTTCAGATTGGACCTCTGTATAAGCTGCAAGGAAGAACTATTAGTGATGGATAGTTCCATTGTTCCTGATATTGGAGAAGAAGAAGAAAAAATTCCTACAACCTCTGGATAAAAGGTTATGTTGTGGCATCAAAGAATGGGGCATATGGGAGATAAGGGTCTTCAAATACTACATGGTAAAGGTATGGTTGAAGGTATGACTAACTTCTCTCTGGATTTTTATTTATATGAACATTGTGTATATGGGAAGCAAAATCGGGTGAGATTCCCCTCTGGTGCATCAAGGACCAAAAGGAATTTTACAACTAGTGCATAGTGATGTGTTTGGACCTGTGTCAGTTCCATCATTGAGAAAATTTGTGTACTATGTCTCATTTATAGATGACTTCTCGAGGAATACTTGGATATATTTCCTCAGGAAGAAATCTGAAGTATTTGACATGTTTAAAGAGTTTAAGGCTCTTGTTGAGAATCAAACAGAGAGAAGAATTAAGGTGTTGAGGACAGATAATGGTAGATAATTTTGCGGGAATGAATTTTGAAGATTTCTATAAGAAGTGTGGTATAGCAAGGAAGAAGGCCACTCTATATAAACCTCAACAAAATGGAGTTGCAAAAAGGATGAACATGACACTGATGGAAAAAGAAAGTTGCATGCTCAGTGGTGCCGGGTTAGGGAAAGAATTTTTGGCAGAGACAATGGGTACAACATGTTGCCTGGTCAATCGATCACCCTCATCAACACTAGATGAAAAGACTCCACATGAGGTATGGACTGGTAAGAAACCCTCTCTCGCATATCTCAAGGTATTTGGTTGTGAGGCCTATGTTCATGTTCCAAAGGAAAATATAAGTAAGCTAGATAAGAAGGTTGAAAAGTGTATCTTTATTGGGTATAAAGATGGCCTCAAAGGTTATAAGATTTGAAACCCAGAAATGAAGAAGGTTGTGTATAATCAAGATGTGGTATTTAGAGAAATGAAGGATGTTGTCAAACAAGAAGTCCTACCAAGCAGGGAAGAACCAAAGAAAATAGAGTTTGAGCGAAAGGATGATGAATCAGACTCTACAAAAGAACAGGAATAAGAAGAAGAAGATCATCATACTCCAGTATTGAGGAGATTGGTGAGGGAAAAAAGGCTACCGGAAAGGTATACTCCACCCAATTTTCGTTCAAAATTTTCTTTGTCTATTACTAATGATTATGTTAGAACTATTAGGGAGGCAGTGGATTCAGAGGATGGAAAATTCTGGAAAAAGGCCATGGTTGAAGAAATGATAGCCTTGGATAAGAATGAGGCTTGGGATCTAGTGGAGTTTTCGACTGGAAGAAATCCCATTGGAAACAAATGGGTATTTAAAAAGAAGCTAAATGGAGAAGGCAAACTGGAGAAATACAAAGCTCGGTTAATAGAAAAGGGTTATTCCCAGGTTGAGGGAATTGATTTTGGTGAGATTTTTTCTCATGTTTCCAAGTTAAATTCTATTATATTTATGTTATCTGTTGTTGTTACGTTTGATTTTTAAGTCGAACAGATGGATGTGAAGACAACATTCCTACATGGGGATTTGGAAGAAGAAATCTACATGAAGCAACCAAAAGGCTTTGTAGTGAAGGGAAACAAGGAGCTAGTATACAAGCTGAAAAAGTCCATGTATGGTTTAAAACAATCACCAAAAGCAATTTGTTTGGTACTATAACATGTGTCCTTATACAACTGTTCAAAAAGCCACCACAAAATAAAATAACCCATTAGAATGTTGTAGGTTATAGGTTCTACATTCTTTTCTTGGTACCAGAGGCAACTCCATCATTGGAATGCTAATGTATAATTTTCCAAATAGCCCTTTCGAAGGTTGCAAAGTTTGCCTAAAACATTTAAACTAAGTCAGGAACTAGTTGCTATGCAACTTTCTACGGTTTATATATTAACCTCCTCTTATTATACTGTCTCTTATAGTATATACCATTTTATCTGGTTTGACTTATGTATTAATTTGTTTTGATTTAATATTTTTTTTTTAAACTAATGTTAAACATAATAAACAATTAAATTTTAAAACTAGTGTTAAACATAATAAACAATAAATTTTGTAAATTAATGTTAAACATTTTTTATTATATAGTATTTTTTAAAGTTTTTATTGGTTGATAAATTTAGAGTTTTATTGGAACCTATGTGTAAATCGATAATTTAAATTAATTAAAAAGTTCATATTTCGTACAGTTGTTCCTGCGTTTATAGGTGCCATGTTCGGTCAACTTTCAGTCGGTGGCATATGAGCACTAAATTCTCTATAAAGGACAATCAATTATGCTTTCAGGTTGTGGCATGTGAGCATCAAATTCCCTGTAAAGGACAAGCGATTATACTAGCAATTGGCCTGCAATATTTTTAGCGGAGAAGATCGAATCAAAACAAATCAGATGGGAGCATATGAGCGCTCGTGGCATTCTTATTACTATTATTCCCTAGGGTTGCAATCCAAAGAAATGGAATACGTCTGAATACATAGGTATACATATGTGTAGTTTATTTGTTGAGTGATGTAATATTTATGGCGTATTCTAAACATTCTACCTTTTAGTTGTTTTCCGGTAACTTTTTCCATTTTATTTTGCCCGAAATCCAGTGAGGAATGGTTAGATCTGTAGGGTTGTTTTTCGGTGACTTTTTCCGTTTTATTTTTCTCGAAATCCAGTGAGGAATGGTTGGATCTGTAGATTTGAGTGGCTAAGTTTGTATAATCAAAGTGCCCCAGGGGTTTTTCAACACGCTAAATCCATTTATGCATTCAGAAATGCAATTTAAACAACAGAAATAAAGATTTTGTACAGATTTACATCGTCAGATTCTAGCCAAAAAACCCAAAAGATAGAACGTTTAGCCAACACAATATTTATCAATCACAATAATGACAACATCTATTTGACATTATGACAACAATGGAATTTCACATCATATACAATAGTTTTTTTAACTTTGTTTTTATGAAAATATAATTATGTAAAATTTCGAGGAGAGAAATTTAATTATGAGATTATGCCAAATGTATATATGAGTCAAAGTCCATAGTCCATCCTAATTATGTATTTAATAGTTGCAATGAGAATTATCATATTGTTTTGTTTTGGAGTAGTAAGGTTTATTGTGTTTAACATGGAGAAGGTTTATTCCTTCTACATTTATTGTGTTCGGAATGATTGAGATTTAAAAAAATATTAAATTAAATTTTAATTTTATTTGAAAAAATAAAGTAATATAATAATATAAATAAATAAATTAAAGCATATAAATATAAAAAATAAATATTATTTTATTAATTTTATTATATATCATAAATATATGTTTAATAATGTCTTAACATAAAAATCACATTATTTACAAATAAATAAATAAAACATAAATTGTGAATTTTAACAAAAATATACTTTTACGTTATTATTAAATCAAGATTATTATGATTTTTAAAGCACCACAATAAAAATAAGTAAGTTAACTAGAATTAATGTGGAATATGTATTACATAGAAAAGTTATGGTTATCATCTTATGTCAAACCCTATATAAATAGGTTACTAGGAGGTTGCTAAGATGTATATGTACAAAGAATTGTTTTAAAATAATAACATGTTTATTTTATGTGGTAAATAGATAATAAAAATGAGTTTTTCTTTGTGATAGTAGTTGAAGATAAAAAAACACTTTCTCTTAAGAAGTCTAGCATATATCTAAATTAGATCTCAATTTCAAAAGATTTGTCAAGCTACCAATCTCCCTACCCTTCTAACTCAACAAAACTATGGTGATGTGATGGATAACTAATGCTAGAAATGCCTTGCTTTTTGATTTGACATATATAGAGCTATTTGTTTACATCACAGAAGCTGAAATGGAATTTATGGCCACTCTTCGTGATCCAAGTGTTTTTTTTCAAATATTATTATTAATATCAAGTATTAAATTTTTTTAATTTTTATATTTCCATTGGATATGTGTTATATTCTTTGCAGGACTAGAATTAGTGTCTATGTTGCGTCAGGCGTGCAGGGGGGTAAGAGGGGTGTGGGAGCCCCCCTGCGTGGGAGTTCGAGGGAAACTCCCCCAATATTTTTTCCTTGGTTTTCGTGTCCATTTTTTGACGGTCCTTGGTTTTTGTGTCCATTTTGGGTGGTTTTTCAGCACATGGTTTTTCGCCGATGGTTTTCTATTTCTGGTTATGGAATTAGGGTTGTTGACTAATCGAGCTCATTGGATTAGGGTTTTGGATTTCGTTGGCTCCTATATGTATATTGTATTCTAAACAATGTATGAAGTGAATGAATATAGAATATGATGGTTTTCTCGGTTTGGGTTTCCAAGGGAAAAATCTGTGTAATGTGTGTATTTTCCATTGTATCTTTTATGTTCTTTTATTGAAAATCTATTTACATTAAATAATTGTACAAGGTTAAAATCTACATTTGGTATTAGGGCTATTATTGGTTTCAGGGGGATGCCTTTGTGGTCAGGGGTTTGTCTCAGGACTATGATAATCCTTGTTACAATGCGAGATCTATGGTATTGATTCTTCAGGTGAAGAGTAATGGAAAGAAGTTCGAAAATATAGATAAGAAATTTAATGGACAAATTTTTGAGATGTGGAAGCTTAAGATGGAAGATTTGTTGTTAGAAAGAGATCAATGGATCATGGTGGATCTAGGTATTGCACCTACAGGAATGTCAACAAATGACTGGAAAAAGTTGGATCGCAAGGCGAAGAGAACAATCTGGTTGTGTCTCTCAAATACAATATTACTGAATGTGTCAGGAGAAGCTACATCCAAGGATTTATGGAATAAGTTGGGGAACTTGTATCAATTTAAGTCCCTAGTTATTAAACTATTCCTGCAGAAGAAGTTGTATAACCTGACGATGAGAGATGGATACTCGGTGACAGAACATATGAATACCTTCAATACTGTGGTAAGTCAGTTATTATATGTTGAGATTAAAATTTCAGATGAATATAATTATATCAGTTTACTGTGGTCTTTACCAAACTCATGGGATAGTTTGGTTATGGCCATAGGTAGTAATACAACTACCTTGAGTTTCAATGATGTGGTCTCATCCTTATTGTCAGAGGATATGAGATAGAAGAACATGGAAGAACATAGCACAAATGAATTATTTACAAGAGGACGCTCCCAAGAAAGAAATAGATCTAAGTCCTCAAGTGGGATATCTAAGTCTAAGGGTAGATCTAAATCTTCCGAAAATTTTGTAAAGGTATGCTGGAGATGTGGGAAAGAATGAAACTTCAAGAAGCAATGTAGATCTAAAAGCATTGAGAAAGTGAAGGGATATGAAGGTGCTCCCTCTATAGAAGAAAAGACCTCCAAGGAAGAAGGAGGGGATGTGTACTTGGATTCTTCAAGAACACATACAGATCATGAGGCATGGATGGTTGAATCAGATGCATCCTTTCATATGACTCCCCATAGGGAGTGGTTCTATGAATATGAAAGGTATGATGGAGGTAATGTTTTCCTAGGTGACGAATCGGCATCCAAAATCACAGGATGAGGAAAATTCAAGTTGAGGCTTATAGATGGAAGGATTAGAACACTACCTAATGTTATGTACATCCCAATATTGGCCAGAAATTTGATTTTTGTAAGCAAAATGGACGATGCGGGGGAAAAAACAATATTTGAAAAAGAAACATGCATGATGATCCGAGGAGAAATGGTGTTGTTGAAGGGAGTTCAGATTGGACCTCTGTATAAGCTGCAAGGAAGAACTATTAGTGATGGATAGTTCCATTATTCCTGATATTGGAGAAGAAGAAGAAAAAACTCCTACAACCTCTAGATAAAAGGTTATGTTGTGGCATCAAAGACTGGGGCATGTGGGAGATAAGGGTCTTCGACTACTACACGGTAAAGGTATGGTTGAAGGTATGTCTAACTTCTCTCTAGATTTTTATTTATATGAACATTGTGTATATGGGAAGCAAAATCGGGTGAGATTCCCCTCTGGTGCATCGAGGGCCAAAAGGAATTTTACAACTAGTGCATAGTGATGTGTTTGGACCTGTGTCGGCTCCATCATTGAGAAAATTTGTGTACTATGTCTCATTTATAGATGACTTCTCGAGGAATACTTGGATATATTTCCTCAGGAAGAAATCTGAAGTAATTGACATGTTTAAAGAGTTTAAGGCTCTTGTTGAGAATCAACCAGAGAGAATAATTAAGTTGTTGAGGACAGATAATGGTAGAGAATTTTGCGGGAATGAATTTTGAAGATTTATGTAAGAAGTGTGATATAGCAAAGAAGAAGGCCACTCCATATAAACCTCAACAAAATGGAGTTGCAAAAAGGATGAACATGACGCTGATGGAAAAAGCAAGTTGCATGCTAAGTGGTGCCGGGTTAGGGAAAGAATTTTTGGCAGAGACAGTGGGTACAACATGTTGCCTGGTCAATTGATCACCCTCATCAACACTAGATGACAAGAATCCACATGAGGTATGGACTGGTAAGAAACCCTCTCTCACATATCTCAAGGTAAGAAACTCTAGTATTGAGGAGATTGGTGAGGGAAAAAAGGCTACCGGAAAGGTATACTCCACCCAATTTTCGTTCAAAATTTTCTTTTTATATTACTAATGATTATGCTAGAAATGTTAGGGAGGCAGTGGATTCAAAGGGTGGAAAATTCTGGAAAAAGGCCATGGTTGAAGAAATGATAGCCTTGGATAAGAATGAGGCTTGGGATCTAGTGGAGTTTTCGACTGGAAGAAATCCCATTGGAAACAAATGGGTATTTAAAGAAGCTAAATGGAGAAGGAAAACTAGAGAAATACAAAGCTCGGTTAATAGAAAAGGGTTATTCCCAGGTTGAGAGAATTGATTTTGGTGAGATTTTTTCTCATGTTTCCAAGTTAACTTCTATTATATTTATGTTATATGTTGTTGTTACGTTTGATTTTTAAGTCGAACAGATGGATGTGAAGACAACATTCCTACATGGGGATCTAGAAGAAGAAATCTACATGAAGCAACTAGAAGGCTTTGTAGTGAAGGGAAACAAGGAGCTAGTATACAAGCTGAAAAATTCCATGTGTGGTTTAAAACAATCACCATGGATGTGGTATCAAAAAATTGATACTTATATGTTGGGACTTGGCTTCACAAAAAGAAAAGAGGATCATTGTGTATATTTTAAATTAATTGGTGATCATTTGATTTATTTGGTCTTGTATGTGGATGCCATGTTGTTGATAGGAAATAACAGGAATATTATCCAGGATGTGAAAACTCAGTTATCCTCTAAATTTTACATGAAGGATCTTGGTTGTACAAATTTCATTTTGGGCATGGAAATTAAAAGAGATCGGAAAAACATGAAACTCTGGTTAATTCAGAAAAAATATGTCGAGACAATATTGCAGAGGTTCAATATGCAGGAATGTAAATCAGTTAGGGTCCCTATTCCTATAGGTGTAAATTCATATGCGGATCAATGTCCCAAGATGCAGGAAGAGGAGGAGGACATGTCTCGTGTTCCATATGCAAGTGTGATTGGAATTTTGATGTATTCAATGGTTTGTTCTAGATCGGACATTGCACATGCAGTGGGAGTTTTGAGCAGGTATATGTCAAAACCAGGGAAGGAGCATTGGACAATAGTAAAGAGGGTTTTCAGGTATTTTTGTGGCACTACTAGTTATGGATTGTGCTACCAAGGAAGACTAGGATTGGACAAAGTGTTGGACATACATGGATTTGTGGATGTAGACTGGGATGGAGATATGGATTGTAGAAGATCTACAATTGGGTATGTGTTTAACATGTTTGGAGGAGCAATTAGTTGGATGAGAAAAAGACAGTCTGTAGTGGCACTTTCAACTACAGACGTTGAATACATGGCAACCACTCATGCAAGCAAGGAAGAAATATGGTTACAGATATTGTGTTTAGGTATTGGTTTGGTACAACAAACTGTAAGGATAGATTGTGATAGTCCAATTGCAATTTTTCTGGTGAAGAACCCATCTTATCATTCAAAGACAAATCATATTGATGTTTAATATCACTTTGTGAGAGACGTGGTTGAAGAAAATAAGGTGTTGTTGATGAAGGTGGAGACTTTGAAGAATGTTGCAGATCCATTAACAAAATCTTTGAGCACTGAGAATTTCTCTCAGTGTAGAGGATCTATGGGCATTTTTGTCGTGGATTGTTGACTATGCAACATTGTAACCTCCTGTATGCAAAAAAAACAAGTGGGAGAATGTTGGATATGTGTTTTATTATTTACACGAATGGAACTGGTGTCTACGTTTCGGCGAGCGCGCAAGGGGGTAAGAGGGGGGTGGGAGCCCCCCTACACAGGGGTTTGAGGGAAACGCCAAAGAAATTATTTGTTTCCTCAGTTTTGTGTCCATTTTTGGGCGGTCCTCAGTTTTTCTGTCCATTTTTGGGTAGTTTTTCGGCACATGGTTTTTCACCAATGGTTTTATATTTCCGGTTAAGGAATTAGGGTTGTTGACTAATCCAGATCATTGTATTAGGGTTTTGGATATCGTTGGCTCCTATATGTATATTGTATTGTAAACAATGTATGAAGTGAATGAATATAGAGTATGTTGGTTTTCTCGGTTTGGGTTTCCAAGGGAAAAATCTCTCTGTAATGTGTGTATTTGACATTGTATCTTTTATGTTATTTTATTGAAAATTTGTTTGCAATAAATAATTGTACAGAGTTAAAATCTACAGTTTCTTTATTATTTTTTATCTTATTTTTCTTTTATTTATTTATTGATATTGATCCTCTTTATTATTTCATTTTGTTCGATTTATATCAATTTATTTAAATTATTATATTAACTTCTATTAAATATTTAGTTATCTATCCTCTATTATTAACTATCTTTATTATTTACCTATTATTTAATCTCTTGCCTTTTTATCCAGGTTTTTGGTTTAGGTTTTTCCTTTGTTTTAGCATTTCTTAGGGTTTTTCTTTTCTTTTCTTTAGTATGAATTTTCTCTATGTTGGATGACCTCATTGGCCTCTTGAAGTCATCTCTACCACTCACTATCTATCTTGTTTCACTACCTCTCTTTCATTTGACTACGCCCTAAATATGGATGCAGTTATGGGATCTGAAATGTCGTCATAAAGCACTACCATTATGGATCTTCTAGTGAATTATGAAAAATCAAACCACATAAGTTTGAAAACTCGAAGAAGGATCTTGTCCAAGCCTTAGAGATTGTGGGTGGTGTCTAGTTTAATGAAGTTGTCGCAGGAAGCATCCAAATTAATGGAGTCCATTTGCTTGAAAATGGTTTGGCCTCATCTAAGAGGGAGCCCTCTCCTTCTGATTGACAATCCATTAATAGATCATGTGGACCAAAACCTTAGGCTACCCTTGATTCTTTGTCCTTCGTTAATGGAGATTTTTTTTTTTTCCTGGTTGGAAACAACAAGTACTCTAAAGGATGGCAAAGTTGGAGCATCATGGTGTGATTTTATTTTTCTTACATCATATGTTGGATAAGGAATATTTTAATTGATGGTTCCTTATGAACTGGGAAGCTAAAGGGATTTCACTAAACTCTTAATGGGGGTTGGGATCCAATATTTTACCTTCTATTTAATTCTAATGTTGCATCTTGACATGTTTTATAGTATGGTACTTAGAAAATTGTGCGTTCACTAACTTATATGTAGTCTTGGTGGGTAGATTTTAACCTGGACAATTGAGTTTCACATGCTTCTTCCTGACCTACAATTGTTTCCCATGCTTCTACTTGACCTACAATTGTTTGTAGATTTGTCTCCCAACAATTTTTCTAAGGTTCCCATCCCAGACATTGGGCATAATTATTTTCAATCCAACCCAAGGGTTTGTATTGAAGTGGATCTAGGAAAAAAAGAGCTTCCTCTATTAATCTCTTTTATGACTTTAGATCGTGTTCAGAAGCAAAAGTTCAGGTACCTTAATTTTCCAAATGTTTTCTTTTTCTATTAGGCATAGGATCACCTCATCCATGATTGCCCACATCAGAATCATAATCATAATGCCTCAAAGGGTGTAGGTATCACTACCTTGATAGTGTCTGGAATAAAGGAGGTTGGTTCATCAGTGGGTTGAGGAAAAGTGGCCAAGGATGGGGCCCCCTCAACTAAGCCATATTAGAGTGCAAGTGACACACATATTGGGGCTATGATTTAGGCATATTCTTAGGGTGTTGGAGGTCCTCTTTTGTATTTCGTTTGTGATCCCCTCCCTGGTGGATGTGATGTTAGTAGCCAAAGTGGGAACACTATCCCCTCCTCTTCTACAAGTGTAAGTGGCCAAATTAAAAGTATCGATGTTGATGGTGGCTTGCAAGTAAAGTCCAACAAACATAAGGAAGCATCATCTCCCATTCCTTTGAACAAGCTTGACAAAGCAATGATCCCCACACCTCGGGTGAACTCCTTCAAGAAATTCATGGTTGTTTCTCTTGATAGAGGGGCCTCTTAGTTAGGAAGGTAGCATTGAGTGACTAGTTTAGTACCCTTGGAAACCTCTTTTCCTTGGATTAATATCTCCCTTATTTATTGAGTGTATGAGGGATGATAATCCCAAGTCATACGTAGTTTATCCATGGACTATTACAAAGAACTGTGCAATAATTTTTCCTTTTGTAGAGAGTTAAATCTACAAGATTTGAGCTTCAAATTCACATGAGCTACTATTGAAATTGTCCCTTTTGTGTCGTAGATCATGCATAAGGAAGTGGGTGGATGATCCTTGCTATCTCCCCTTGCTTGTATAGTTTTGTAGTGGTTCATGGATATGATCCTAACAATCAATTTGTTTGGATTTCCCTTTTGGTTCAGAATTGATCATTGGGTTCTTTTAGTTTATACCTTGAAACTCAATTCACAAAGGATTTGTCTTTGTTATCCTTTCTAAATGTAGATTGGATTATTGGTGGTGAATTATGGTTGATTGGGTAGGTTATTATGGTGGCCATGTTTATACAATTGTTATTGGTGTAGAAAAACAAGCTTGGATGAGGTGTAAGGTAGTGCTACAAGTCTTTGACCCCAACTGGAAAAAAATATGGTTTATGGGGGTTGGTTGACCTTATCCAACTTTAGACAAGGAAAGGATAGAGTTCAGGTGATATTGGATCATGTGTATGGTCCTCAAGTTGACATATCATTTTTCTAGTCATCTACACCAAATGGATGTATTGATAGAGGTTATCGGTTCAAATTATTTTCACAATTAGAGTATTATTTCTATGGGCCATGCAATGGAATCAAAACCCTCTTCCTTATATCAACTTCATTTTTTGCACTTAGAGTCTCTTGAATTCCTTGCTCCAGTCCATCATGTTTTGAACCTCATCCCTCACCCTACTGGGGATAGAGGTTGATTTTTTTGGTGATAGGTTGTTATTTGTTGAACGATCAAATTTATGAGAGGGTAGGGGAGACTGATGACTTGTGTATGTCATCGAGTGTTACAAGACACCAATAAGAGGCTAGAGGAGGGTCATATCCTCCTAGAGGAGGATATTCATAACATTTCTCTCTAGGAGGATGTTTCTTATTTGGAGTTGGTGGTGATCCAGATTATTTTCGGCACGAAATGAGAGTGGAGATATAATAAAAAAATGCACAGAGATATCGCAGATATTCAATAAGATAACATAAATGTATCATAGATGCAACCATACACACAGATATACAGTAATACACGATTTCTATTAATGAAAGAAATGTACAGAGACTGTAAAAATACAGAGTGAAAGACTCGCTAGAATGGTGGCAACATATCTCTGAGAAGAGATGTGATAGCTACTCGCATTCGCATGAAGATGATTACAGTGAGGCTCTGAAAGCCTTTTTACAATAAACAGGAATGCCAAAAGTCCTATACATCTAAAAACCTAACCCTAGGAGATGAAGTGCCAAAATTCATGTGGGCCCCATTTGGGTAAGTTAGTACATCAACTTCTCGGGGTCGTAACTTTTGCATACGATCTTCGTTTTAGGCGTGTGATAGCTCGTTGGAAAGGTATTTTCAAGGAGATTCATTTTGGGGGCTCAATCATGCCTTTGGATATCATTGAGAACATCGATCTCAAAAAACCTTCATTTGGGCCCTCAAAATGGCCCCGAAAGTTAAAAACTGCTAAAAATAGTAAATTGCCAAATTTGCTAGAAAATTGTTTTGAGCCAGTCGGAAAAGGTGGGTGGCCACTGATATCCACCTGGATCAGGTGGTGTGTAGAAAAGAGGAGTGCATTGACAAAGGGACTATCATTTTATCCATATTGTAGTGGACTTTAAAGCAAGATGAGGGCTCCAAATTCTTCTTTGAATTCTTAAGGAAGAAAGTGGTAGTCAATAGGGTTCTTAGCTTGCATAGACTTGATTATTCTCTTAAAGAGGAAGCTTTTGATATTAGAGGTATGTTTGGGATTCATTTTTAGAACATTTTTTCACCTTATGCTTTAATGGGTTCAATCATGGCTACCAATAGCTATTATTATTAGGTGGTCCTGATAAAGTCTCTATTGGATAAAGTGATAGTTTAGTCAATGATTTTATGAAGGATGAGCTCTTTGTTTCCATTTATTCAATGAGGAATGGGAAATCCCTTGGAATATATGGGTTGACTTGTGAATTTTACAAGACAATGTGGGATATTGTGGGGGATGATTTATAAGGTCTTTTTCCATAGGTTGCTTGGTGGAATCCTTTAACCAAAGGTTGATTAATCTCATTCCTTGTAATGATGTTAGAGACTCTATAGGGCAATGGTGACCTATCACCTTTTTTAGTGTAGCTTACAATATCTTGTTTAACGTTGTATCTCTTCAGGCTCGAGATGTTACTAGGAAGATCGTTTGAAGGGAACATAGTGATGTCAACATGGGAGGATTTGAAGTGGAATAGGGAAATTGATCAGCAAGACATCTTCTTAAAGATTGACTTTAACAACGCTTACAATCAAATTGATTGGTTTTTCATCACTAAGATGTGAACTTGTCTAAGATTTGGCCTAAGATGTGTTGGGATGGTGAACATTCTTTTCTCTAGTGCCTCTACTTTTTATTTAGTGAATAAATTGATGTCTCCCTATATTTTTCTTCATTAGTTCATCAAGCAGGGGTGTCCTTATAATACTTTATCTTTATATGTTGATAACAAATGCCCTGAATTACCTACTAGAATATGCTTGGATAAGGGTCACATATGAAGTATTTCTCCGCCTGATGGTTCAAAGATGGTTAATAACCATTTTGCAGATGATTTGTTCCTTTCTCTATGCATAAATAAGGGTTTAGTTGATGAAGCCAAATATTATTTGGTTTTCTTTTCTGAGGCCTCTAAGGCCATTATCAATGATCACAAAATAGGCGATTGGTCAGTTGATATTGAAGAACCCCATAACTAGATTCCTCTAGCATGGACTTTGGTTCACCTAGGAGTTATTATACAATATCTTGGCATTCCCTTCACTTTGGGGCTCTCTTCGGTTGCCATATGGGATTGGTGTCTTTATCATTTGCAGTGTAAGATACTCTTATGGTAGAATAAGGACCTCTTGTTTTCATTGAAATTGACTCTTGTAGTAGGATCCTTCAAGCCTCTCACATTTACTATGTGTCTTGTTGGTTTCCTAGTAGGGTTTAGTTTCATTGGTTGGAGAAGATGTTGTGATTATATTTGTGGGCCAAGTATGTAGGGGCTCAAGGCCTTCCAATGGTGCCTTGGGATATCTATATTATTCCCAAGGATGAGGGAGGTCTTGGATTTATAGATGTAGTGACTCAGGGAAGGATTCTTGTCGCTAAATGGGTGGTTTAGTTTTTGGATGGGTCTTCCCCATTGAAAATTTTACTTATGCACAAATTACACATAGCTTAACATATTGGTGGGATTTGGGGGTCTTTTGGATTATGTTATATTATTTCAGTGCCCCAATTTTTTCAAATAGCAGGAACCTTTATCTTCAATATTATATGGTACTACATGGAGGAAGATGGCAAGCTTGGTCCAATAGAAAATGACTAGCAATTGATTAGGGTGAGATTTGGCTAGGATGTTGATTTGCAACTAGAAGATTCAAGATGCATGTATTGCTAATATTTTATGTTTCCAGGCATGATGACTAAGCAACAAGATGATCTTTCTTTGGAGGGACTTGTGGGATGCACATGCACACTCTTGAAAGGATCGACAAATCTTGGTGCTTGAGTATGCCCTATCCTCGACTAATTGAACCATCATCATTGAGATAGACGACCTCATCCCATAGGAGGATTTTTTCAAGATGAATATTGATACATTGAGACCCATTTGGTGTGATAGGGAGTGGATTTTTGTGTGCACATTATTTTAGTATGAATCATGTAATTTGTACTCCATTTTGCATTAACGTCATGAGCTGGGCCCCTGTACTTAATTCACGATGGGTGTCTTCTGATGCCAAGGACTAGTGGCAAAGATTACACAATGTGTGGTTGATGTAGGTGTCTTATAAGATCCTAGTATTTGCATGGATAGTGATTTACCAAGTCCTTCCTTCCAAGGTTTGGATTTCTAAAAGGGGCCTCTCAAATGGTATTTGCCTTTCTTTCCATCGTTTGGAAATAATGAAGCATTTGTGATCCAGATTATTTTCGACATGAAATGAGAGCAGAGATATAATAAAGAAATGTACAAATATATAGCAGATATCCAATAATATAACAGATATATATTATAGATATAACCATAAACACAAAGATACAGTAATATACAATTTCTATTAATGAGCGAAATGTACAAAACTGTAGAAATACAGAGTGAAAGACTCGCTAGAATGGTGGCAACTTATCTCCGAAAAGAGATGTAATGGCTACAGTCATTCACAAGAATATGATTATTACAATGATGCTCCAAAAGCATTTTTAATATAAAGAAAACCCAAAACCCTAACCCCGAAAGATGAAAAGCCAACAATTTTGTGGACCTCGTTTTGGGTAGTTTTGTGTATCAACTTCTATGGGGCGTAACTTTGGCATATGATCTCCGTTTGGGGCGCACAATAGCTCGTTGAAAAGGTATCGATGAGGAGATTCATTTTGGGGGAGAAATTAGAGCCTTTAAACATCATTCAGGTGCCCGATCGTGAAAAAACTTCATTTAGGCCCTCGAAATGGCCCCAAAAGTTTAGGAACAAAAAAACTACTAAAAATAGTAAATTGCTAGAAGATTGCTTTGAGTCAGTTGGAATAGGTGGGTGGCCACCAATATCCACGTGGATCAATTTTTTATGGGACTATCCATTTTCCAAGACTTGTTGGGATGATGTAAGTCAAGGCAAGTGATTGCTATTAGCGGCAATTCATTGGCGCACAACTTTGTTTGGTGACTCCAAGTCTTTAGCTCACTCTTCTCTTAGTGGCATTTGACACTATCTCGTATTTTTTTCCCTATTTTTCGTTTGGAAACTTTATGCAAATATGTTTTTGAGAACGATTTTATCTCTTTGTTGTCATATGTGGACATAGAAGGTACATATGCAAATTTTGACAAAAAGAGTTTTTCTTATCAAGGATGCCAAATTATTAGAGTTTGATGCCTATTTAAATTTTATTTATGTTTTTGTAGCATCAAGGAAGAGGATGTAAATACCATTATGTATACAATTATACAATTCTTTGTTTTGTTTTTCTTTGATGAAAATATATTTATGTGAATACATAAAGTTAAAAAAATGACAATACATATATGACATTGAGAGCATGAAACACAATCTAGACACAAAATAATTTGACATAAGAATGAAAATAACTTTGAATAGATTTTGAATGGGGTTCATTAAAGCTTTTGATTCATCCCTAATGGAAAGTAAAGAATAATCTAGAAATTGAATCTTATTAGACTCTGACATTATGTACATTCAAATAGCCTCGAAAGAATATTATCGCAAAAAAATAAAACGTTTTAAAAAACTTAGTTAAAATTTGCACTCATAAAAATAAAACATCAAACATCAAGTAAACACAGGAAACTAAAAATTTATTCAACTTTCAAATCACAAAAATGCAAAAATAGAGAAACCATTGTTTCAAGAAAAGCTTAATATTAAGATTACAAGACACTTGCTAAAAACCTATGTAAAGCTTGAAGTAAAGCCACCTATTACATACATGGAATTGAAAAATAAGGAGACAAAGTGGCCAACATCTCGGTGAAAAATATCAACTAAACAACATTAACTATGTTTTAATTAGCATTGTTTTCTACATAGAATTTCCAAAATACATTTTGTTATCACTTTTTTCACATTTTGCACCATTTAATCTCTATGTTGGTAATATTTCTAAAATTTTTCAATTAATTTTGAAGGTTTTATTCATAATAATAATAATAATCTATTTTTAAGATCATGACTAAGTTAGACACCAAATTGGTGCATGAAACTCCCTCCGCCCAACGATTTCACTAGTAAAGTTTATGGAGATATACATACCCTACCCCCTCTAGATTTGAACTTATGACCTCTTAGAAGGAAACACATGTTCTTAACCATTAAGCCCATATAAAAGACAAGTTTGCTTTAATCACGATATAAACTTATCCTAATTAAAATCAAAGTTTATCAACAAATAATATAAATCTCTAAAAAATTAATATTCTAAAATCCATAGAAAAAATAATAATACTCTAACCATAAACAATGACATCATCTAAAGAAATAAAGACTTAGGTACCTCTCCACTTTATTTAGCATCCTCATCATTTACCTCTACCTTGAACTTGTCTAACTATTTAGCCCTATCACCTATCGTGTTAGTACGCAAGCCTCCTAAAAATTGTTTAGATAATATCCACATGCATTGCATTAAATCATGGCTTCGAAAAGAAGAAGAAAACTTGTTTGTTGATACTTGTACTTTTCATACTTTGCCTTCCTGATAAAAGGCTTGGCTTGATAATATATGAAGCCTTCTCCTTCTATGCACATCATTCATAGCCATAAAGCAATAAATACTAAAACTTAATCAAAATAACAAGTTGTGAGTGACTAAGTTCACCCAGTAAAGTTTGAGAGAGCCAATATTACAAACCCCTTTGTGAGGATGAGAGTTTAAATGAAATCCAAGTTTGAGAGAGCCAATATTACAAACCTTTGTGAGGATGAGGGTTTAAATGAAATCCTTTTTCAAAAAATCCATTATTGCAAAGATCTCACTCTATATTATTTTTATGAAAGGAAATATGTTTTGTAGTATTTTTAAAAGTGAAAAATTGATGTAATGATGCAACATTTAAATCTCGATCTCATAGCTTGGATGGTTGGGTAATGTGTTTGTTATTTTCTCCACTTGGGTTCAATTCGTAAAGTGGATATGTGGTTCGTTGTGATAAGGCTAGAAGAGTAGGCACCCCCTAGGATAGAAGCTCATACCCCTGGTCAGTGTGCTTCGGGATGTCTTAGCCCTTGCTAAGTCATAAGTTTCTTGCTAGATGTTGACTTGCGGATTGTTAGCATTATCCTAAAAGTTATAGTGGTAATCGACCAAATTTACAACTAAACCTCGCCCAGATAATCCCAGTGAATTACCAATTCCTCTAAATCTAAAAAAAAAAACAATACTCAAACAACATGTTCGTTCATGTTACAAAAATATCCTATTTTAAAAAATACTAGAGAGAAACATTCTCTATATTTTTAAAAAGTTGGTTAAAAAATGTGATCTAAAACGTGGTGCTTCACATTAGAGTGGAACATCTATGCTCCATTTTTATATAAGGTCATCATGATTCGTAAAACGTGTTTGTTTTTATTATCAAAATTGCTAGAACACCTGCGCTTACCTAAAACCTCTGTTTTGAGAGATTTAAAACATTTTTATAGGGAAACTTGGGGGAGAATGGGTTTTTAAATAACATTGGGGGAGATCAAATCATTCAAAGAGAACATTGAAAAGATATAGAGTGAATAACATTTGAACAATTATTTTTTCCACTATTGTGATATGATCAAATCTAAAAATATGGAAAATGGAATTAAGAATTTCGGAATAATAGAGAATATACATTAGAGGTTTCCATATTCTTCCATTAATGACCTCCTTTGATTGAATTTTATTCTCTTGTTCTATAAGTTTAGGGTTTTTTTTTCCAATGTCCTCATAGTTTTCTTTTGCTATAAAATATAGCGGGAATACAATAAGGTTATGGGGTTTTAAATCGTCTTGTCATTGTGATAGAACCCTAAATAGCCCATTTGTAGTCATCAACTTTTCTTATATTTTTTATTAAAAAGGTTTTCAAGATTCGTAGTGCCTTACGAAATGGATATGCATATCAACGCATTAGTATAGGTATGGAGCACCATAGAAGTCCAATTTTAAAAAATCATGAATATTATTTTGATGCTCCTATATGATCATAATGCATCAATGCACTTATTCAAATTAAACATATATGAATGTTAATGTAAGAGTACCATCGAAATGTCTGATCACATAATCATTTGTACAGATTATATTGTGATAAAATGGCTAGACCACAAGACAAGAAAGTGCTGATTGCAAAATATGTGCTACTAACATATCATTAATCAATTTGAATGATAATTGTTGTATTAATTTACAACTACTTTCAATTAGTACAACATGTATCTTTCAATTATAACTAAAGCATGGCTAAACACATGAATCAAAGTATGTAGTGAAGCTAAATGACAATGTGATTAAATTTGACATGAAATTTGTGCTTTGAATCAATGTGTGAATATCATGAATCAATAGAGTCTTTTAAAGCAAGTATATTATTCAGGGAATATAGTTTTCCCAAATCAATATATAAGCATTTAATTTTAATTTGTATGTTTGTAGCTGGAACAAATGGAAGTTGGTCAATTTAAAATGGACTTTGAAGGAATAAGTGAATATTACAAAAAAATAGAGACTTTTGAGGTAAATGCACTAATAAACGATCTAGTTAAGATTAACATGGTTTAATGCGTCTTTGGTTAAATTATGTTTCTTTAGTGTGCATTCGTAATTATCTAATCTAATGTTCATGATTATGTTCTAGAAATAAATTGATCCAATGGTTCATCTTCTCCTCAATACTAATGGTTGTTGATTCATGGCTTAACACCCAATTAGTCCATGATCTCTATTTAAAGAGCATCTAGGGTCATTTGTTGATGATCGATTGTGAGAAACTCATATGTAAACAATTTTCCTTTTGCATTGATATATTGCCTCAAGAGGTCATGTTGGTTGGGGTTATGGACTATTTCCCTCTTTGAGGGTGTTAACCACATAATACACTAGTGTACTGATCTTTGATTTATTTTTCTGAGTAGTTTCCTTAAGTTGTTCGACTGTGTGGGGCCTGCGATTTCAGGCCTACATTTTTGCGTGAAAGCAAAGGAAGGGTTCCCTCTCTCAGTCTCTAATTAGGATACGTGACACTATGGAGCTCCAACATTGTGTCAATTCTTCTTTTCTAGCAAGTTGAGGGCCTTTCTATCGACCTAGATGTGCACAATTATGGAACTTGACGTTTTGGTCTATGGTGAGGAGATAGTGTCGTAGGGTAATATATTTGTTTTAGACCTCGAGTTCATAACCAACCATATGGGTAGGAAAGCTTGATCCTCGAAAGAACCTAGAATGCCGATAGAGCCACATGGCCTGACAAATGGTAGGTTGACATCGTGTGATTTGAATAACATTCACGTGGAAGCAGGAATATTGTGTGTGATGGATCACCCCTAACTCTCACATGTGAGAGGAATCACTCCACATTCTCCTCTGTAACAGCCGAAAATGTTTGTAAACAGTAAGAAGTAAATTCTTCCCTTAATGTGCTACTCTCTCCCCAAAGCTCCATTTCTCATGCCCTGGATCCATTACACATCCCTAAACATGTTTTCGGAGACAAAAATTATGAAAAGGATACAATGCTAAGGGTGGTAGATCAACATCAAAAAAGTGTATCAAGGCCAAAGTGGAGAAGGTGTCCATGGTCGTTAGCAGAGATGTCCAGATAGAAGACTTGCTTGGAATCATGGGCAGAACCCTAGTAGGTCAGTGATGTGGGAAGACAGTCAAAGCAAATTCGTTGAAGGAATGGTTGGAGTTTTATTGGAATCCATCACTAGGTTATATGCATGTATTTCACCTATTTTTTTGCATATGGTTATGTTTCAAATTCTCCTCAGAGAAAGATGTTGAATCGATCGTGGAGCGAGAGTGGAGTTGGGGCCCCTCAGGGCCAATGCTCCAAAAGTGGATATAGATTTTTCCCTTGTTTAGGCTCAGGTGGTTGTTCAATGAGTGTGGGCGATTCTCCCCGGCCTCTTGCTAGTTTTTTAGAATGAACCAACTTTGACGACCATTGACAACAAGCTTGGGAAGTTTTGTGGCCTGAATAATTATTGGGAATCCAAGGCGGATCGACGTTGGGCCTGGGTCCAGATTGAATTCAAGCTCTAGGATGGTATAATTGGAGAACTCGAGTTGGTTTGCGAGGAAAATATATGGAGATAAAAAGTGGAATATTGTCGATTACCATTCCAATGTTTTTTATGCCATGAAGTCGGAAACTTCCAAAATCAATGCAAAAAGGTAGTACCAAAGGTCCCCACCAAGAAAAAGATATGGGTTCTGAAAACTAACGCATCATCGGGTTCTAAAAACTAAGGAATCATCGAGGAATGACGTTCAAGGAAAATGTTTAGCTCCTAAAGATGCGAAAGTGGACCTTTTCATGGCGTCATACAATGCTCCAGAGGATATTTCATAGGAAGCTTTTGCCCCTCTTGTATTGACTCCCAGTAAGAATACTCTATGTTCTTTGGACCTTGTATTTTCTCTTTTTCCTCCCACACAATTAGGTGAAACAAAGGATGATTCTTCCCCTACCCCAACGGTCAATGTTTTAGTTGTTTCTCCCTAAAAGAGAAGCCTCCCATGTTACTCTCCCTATCTTAGCCACCTATCCCCTGGGAGCCCCTAATAATTTTGAAAAAGTTATCTAGTGTGGGAGGGTTGGAAACTATCCTCACCTCGCTGCTTGAAGGTGGAGGCTTACCTACTAGTAAAGGTTATGCTTTGATATCATGAGTAAGGCTTAAACATGATTCTTTGTCACTCTGATCATTGTTCTTGGCGCTCCCTAGCCTAATCCTGTAGGAAGGAAATTTCACCTATCGAAGGCACAACATAAGGTTGTGCATGATGTCAAGAAAGGGAAACAAACTACCATTGTCAGGGCCCTTGGAGTAGGGAAAGCCCTTAAAAGGGCTCCCTCATGATAGTCCTTTCTTTCAATGAGAGAGAGGTTGGGGGTTCCTATAAAAAGATATCCCTCAAAAAAATCATGTAGAGACACAAGTCAGGTATCATTTTAATTCAGGAAACAATGGTGGATAGGGCTCGTGCTAGAGCTATCTTTGAACCATAGATAAAAAAATTGGTCATTTTGTTTGTTGGGTGAAAATGGGCAATCGGGAAGACCACTTACTGGGTAGATTCCATATTTTAAAGCTCACTTAGAGTGAACACTAATCTCTTCCATTTATATCCAGTTGGAAGCAAAAAATTTAGGCTTTAGATTGATAGTGTTGAACATATACAGGTCGTATGCAGACTACATTCCCTTCTGGGAAAGCCTACCAGCATCTAATGCACTGGAATACTCATGCATACTCATTGGGGGAGATTTGAATCTCATGTTATCTTCAAGAGAGGTATGAGGGGTAAATGTAAGGCTAGACTCTCAAAGTGGTTTCTTTACGTCATTTTTTGAAAAACACAAGTTAGTAGATGTGAAACCAACAAAGATGGTACCAACGTGGAAAAAATTTCGAGTCAATGACACAACAATCTCTAAGATGTTAGATCGATTCCTGGTGTTGGAATAATTGATGAACAAAAATTTCCTAATAATTTCATGGGTTTCCCATGGAGGTCTCTCAGATCATCTTCCAATTCTTTTTCAATTGGCCTCCAAGAGGGAGAATCCTCCTTCTCCCTTTAAGCTAAACCACACTTGGCTACTAGAGTAAGATTTTTGGAAAATAGTTGAAGAGACATGGGTGCATTTGAATTCCAGATCCTCGTCCTCCTTTATGAAGTAGATGGCTAATAACATTTCACATATTAAATATGTCTCAAAGAAGTGGAGCAAATCCTTCAAGGACAAGACTCAATTATTGTTGAAAGAGGCAGAGGCAGAGAATGAGAGATTATATTCAGGTATAGCCTCGGGATCTCTCTCAATATCTGAATTAACTCATCTTCTCACTATGGAAGAATGCAAGAACTCTATATTGGAAAAATAAAATGTTGCTTGGTGCCTTAAGAGCCACGTCATTTGGACAAAAGAGGGTGATAACAATACCAATTTTTTTCACCAGTTCAACAATCATAAAAAAAAATTGAACTTGATTTGGGAGATCAAAACATTGAATGGTGCTAAGGTTTATCCATTCAAAGAAATGGTCGAGGAAGGAGTGTACCATTTCAAAACCTTATTTTTGGAAAAAAACGGGTGCCTGTTTTAGGAAATCCTTGAATTTATATCTAAAATACAAAATGTGGTTTCAAACAAAATGAATCGGGATTTGGAGGAGGAAGTCTCTGAGGCAGAATTCTTAGCGACTCTTAACTATATGAAAAATGGTAAGATTCCTAGGCTGGATGATCTCACTATTGAATTCTTCATTAGTTTCTATGAAATGGTTAAAGAAGAGTTTTTAAAGGTGGTTAGAGAGTCTCAGGGGAAGGGAAGATGGTGGGTTCATTGAATTCGACCTTTCTTACTCTTATACCTAAAAAATAAGATGGTGTAGCACTCGATGACTATCTATCAATTGTGTGTTGCAATGTTATATACAAATTAGTGGAAAATATCATTGCTCTAATATTAAAACCAATCCTAAGCAAATTCATTATAGAAGAACAATTCAATTTTATGCAATGAAGGAAAATCCACGATGCGGTGTCGATAGATCAAGAGGATCTTCACTTGAACAAGTTGTCAAAAAAACCTACATCCATCCTTATGTTGGATCTTTCTAAATTTTATGGTCGTGTAAATTGGACCTTCTTACAATTAGTATTGCTAAAAACGGGTATGCATCTATCCACCATGAATTGGATTATGAGTTGTGTAGAGTTTGTTTATTTTGTAGTATTGATCAACGACTCTCCCTCTAGTTTATTTAGAGAAACCAGGGGGCTCAGATAGGGGTTCCCTTTATTCCCCTTCCTCTTTCTCATTGTAGACAACATTCTAAGCAAGTTGATCCATGAATCCAGATCAAAAGGTGAGCTAAGGGGAGTTAATGTTTCTGATCAAGTGTCTGTCACTCACCTGTTCTTTGTGCATGATGTGCTTTGATTCAATCAAGGGTGTTCGAGGGATTTATCTTCATTGAAAGGACTGTTGGATTTATATTACAAATCTATGGGTATGGAAATAACCCAAGAGAAATCTTGTATTATCCCTTGTAATCTGTCAGAATCTATCCTAAGTCAGTTAGTCACTCTTCTCCCTTTCCCACAAAAATAGTTAAATTTTCAAATACATTGGTTTATTTTTTAAAAACAAATGGGTATAAGTATGTTGATTGGACATGATTGTTTAAAAAAGTTGAAGCATGTATATCTCTTTGGGTTAACCTTTATTTCTTGAGAGGGGAATGTTTAAACTTGATCAAATCAGCTTTAGAAAGCATTCCCGTGTTCTAGCCATTGATAGTGGAGGTGCCAAAAGCAATCCTCACAAAAATAAAAATAAATAAGCTTTCAATTCCTTTGGTCGAGAATAAGGCTAGTTGGAGGCATTCCCCTTGTCAAGTGGAGCCGAGTGGAATTTCCAAAGAAGCTAGGATGATGGAGTTTTAAAAATGTATATATATTTTCCCTATTTTGGGTAGCTAGAAGTTTGTGGAGGCTCACCTATAACTTGTCTCATTGTGGAAAAGTCATGAAATCAAAATATTTACAGAATATGTCTTTTGAGGATTAGTGTTGACAACCTATCATGTGGTTCTATCATGTGTAAATATTTGTTTTCAACCTTTCCCCTCGTGGGTTTGTATACGATATGGAACATAGGTAATGGCCAAAAAGTGAGAATCGAGAAAGACCCTTGGATGGGCGCTAAGGAGGAATTACATATCTTTGAAGTTATTCTTTATGCTCTCCATGAGGTAGGAATATTGTCTCTCAAGGACACACAATTCCAGCCTTTGTAGGTATGCGGGAGGCCTGATTGGAATTCATGCATGAAGATAGGTTTGGAGGGTTCTTTAGTGGTCAAGTGGAATTCCAATGTAGGAAAACTGGTATCCAAATTCATTAAATTAAAGGAGAAGGAGAATGATACCTTCTGTTGGTCCAAAAATGCAGGAACTGGGGAATACATTACTAAGTTGGGGTATAAAACCTTAATGGAAGCTATTGTTATTCTTCGGTGAAAGGAAGTGGTGGTGGAGCATCCTATGCAAACTTCATTCCCCACTGAAAGAAAAATAACAATGTGGCTTGCTCTTACCAAGAAACTATTAATGTGGGAGAAGGGTCTAAAACATGGATGGATTGGCCCAATCCATTTCACTTTATGAAAAGTTAATGAGGAATCCAATGCTCATTTGTTTATTTCTTGTTCTTATACAATGCAGGTTTTCCATTTTTTATTGACAAAATTCAAGAAAAAGTCAAACCAGGGACATCTAGAACTGGAAGCTTGCTTGAGATCATGGTTGGAAGACAAGTTAGTAAAAGAATTGGAGGGAATTCCTTGTTTCTTGGTCAATGGATTTTGGTGGGTGTGCAATTACAACATCTTCAGAAACATGGACATACCCCCAGAGGTCATGACAAATCAGATAATAAATCTCTCTAAGGAATTTTGGGTAAACACCAAAGGTAAAAGATAGGGGATTCTAGTGATTCCTGAGATGGATTTGGAAATCCATTAGGGTTTCTTTGACGATGCCAACCAAGGAAACCCTCCTTTTTGTGTGGTTGGGGCCATGTTGTTCCCTTTTTTTTAAAGAAACTGAAATTGTATTTATAAAAAGGGGGGTTGTGCGAAAGCAAATAACTTATTACATAATGAAAAATTTAAGCAAGCTTAAGAATTTATCCGAGGTTACAAAAGGAGTCATACAACACATCAAAAGGTTGATGGAGGCTATAATTTAACTAACTACATCAAAAAATTTCTTGCATGAGTAGATTTTAACAAATTGCTTACATAACAAGATACAAAAACAATACATTTCTAGATTGGATTATGAGTTCGGCTTCTTGTCACCATTGACTATGCTTGCGGAGAAGATTTTTTCTTCTTAACTACTGTAATCCAAGCTTCTTTTATTTTTGATGACTTTAGTGCTTCTCCCTCCATTCCTTGCATGCCTTGATCTAGAGGTTCATGTTGTTCAAGGGCCCCCCCTTCTTTTTCCTGGTCCTCCCAACTCATCATTTGGTCCATATCTAAGGGATTAGAATGATCCTATTCTAACAAATATTGTGGTGCCACATCTATATTTGTGAATGCTTCCTAGTCCAGATCTAGAGGGAGAATATCTTCCTCTTTCATAGGATCATGTGGATCCACATCTTGCTTTTTGGAAGAGGTTTCCATGTTTTCTAGTAATTTTTAATTGGGCTCATCCATGGGAAGATATAGGGCATCTCACTCATCCTTTATAATCATTTGGTGTTCTTCTTTGGCACCATCCCAATAAGTTGATTTATGCTGGATTTTCTTGCCTTGCCTTTGTCTTTTCAGGCAGTGAGTTGCCTTATGTACTATTTCAAAACAAAATCTGTAATAAAGAGAAACATTTCCATAATATAGATTTTTCGACCAGGAAGATCTTTCACCTGTAAAGATTATTTGAGTCGGAACCCTTCGTTGAAGTCCATTTCCACACATATTCGAGCATAAGTGGTAGTACTGTAATTTTCTGTTTCCTCACTTCTGTAGTGGAATTTCCCAAGAGCATTTCCAATGGCTAAAAGAGAGGGTAAACCCCAAAGGTATAGAGATAAGTTGGGAAGTATAACCCAAACCAGAGCCGTGGACAAGGAATCTGTCATTGGATCATAGGAAGGGGTCCAGGTTTCATGCATAAACCAGATTTTCCCTAGAACTAGGGACTTGTTTTTAAAATCAAGTCCATGTCACGAGCATTATCAAACATCACAATAAATAGCCATTTTGCACATGGGAAAATAAACACTTCTCCTTTAATCTTGGGTTTCCAAAGATCTAAGATCCATTTGTGTAGGTCAACTAGACGTGGCCACAATCCGATGAACTAAAAAATTAGAGTAGTTGAGCTATAAATCGTTGCCTTAGATATGACATATTTCACCAAAAGAATAGAGATCACTAGAGCTTCCTGAACCATCAAACTGTTAGAAGAAGAATGCATAATGTCTCTGTAAGAGGGCTTACCAAGATTTCCAAAGGAGGCAGGTGGGGATCAAGCACTGACATAATGCATAGGATCAACATTCATAATGGAACCACCAAAGAGAGAAGACACGATCCTCAAATAAGGGGATGCCGCCATGGATCTTAGAGAGTTGAGAGAGCCACCACACGCTACATAAACCATAAAAACAAATAGGGGAGGGTTGACCAAGCTAAGCCTAGCCATCAAGAGAGAGGTCGCCACTTCTAGTATAAAAAACCAATGAAGAGAGAACATGTGGCTAAGGTTAAACCCTATCTGACACCATCATGGAGAGATGAACGCACAAAGCTATGGTAGTTTTTCGGGGATTAAGAGAATAACACTTAGTTAGTTGGGCCTTGTCCTTCCTTTTGGGCCATGATGTTCCTTAATTAGAGACATTTTATGGATATTTGGTACTCTCCAGGTATAGACTCAAACAACATATCTAAATTCATCGCAATAATAACTTTGTTGGCTATCACCTTGGAGAAAGGAGTTACAAAATTGGAAGTAATGGGAGATTCTAAACTTGTTATTGATTGGGCCCTTCATAAATTCAAAGTGGAAAATGTTTTCTTAGGTCCATTACTCCAGGATATTTAGGAAAATTTTCAAGCTTTCTATTGGCTCTCTTTTAGTCACATCTACAAAGAACTCAATAGGAAATTGGATGAACTCTCAAAGGAGGCATTATTGCTCCCTTCAAGAGCTTTCCATTTCTATTAATTTGTTGATGGTACAAAGATGGAATCCATGGAATTCCGACTTTAAAGTTTTATGTTAGGACATGTTTATGTGGATTCATAAGTCTTTTTACAGTCAAATACTGGAAAGAAAGTTAGAATGAAATGGGTTTTTTTGGAAAAGGAATGTAAGGAGAAACAATTTTTTGTATAGTTAGAATGCCCAAGGGTAGAAAGTAGAAAGGAGAGTTTTAAAGTCTATTCAGTCATCATATAGTGGACAAAAATATGTATATTCGCTTCTCATGAATATAAGATTTTTTTCTAAGGAAGAAAAAAGGTGTTCGACTATGTGGATATGCCATGTTTATTGACCATTTTTTCAAAATCATGAAATATGTACTCAATATTAATTGGTATAATGGAAAGTTGAATGAATGGAACTTAAGAAAATTGAAAGATAGGAAATCAAAGCTCATACATCACATTTAGTACAAAAAAAACACAAATGACATTCTTGAGAGGTGAAGACAGAAGATCCAATGAATGCAACTTAATTAGTGATGAAAGTGACTCAATCTAGGATGAATGAGACAACTTTATTTTTATTTTAGTATGTAGTGTTTCCTTATATATGACCACACACACACAAACAAAAAAAACAAAGCTTAGTGGGTTAGCTCGATTAGTTTTAATAGAAATTTTCAAGGAAAAGTTCAAGGTGAGGTCTCTAGTTCTAGTTTAGTTGTAGTTCCACTCTAGTTGAGTCCTCTGGGTTACTAACCACAACTATGGCTGGAGGTTGAGCCACCCTCCTTCCAGATATTATGGGGAAGAGTAGGGGATCTCATGAGGTTTTCCTTGGAATACACACACGCACACACACACAATTCTATATTTTAACCTCAATATGTTCGGGTTATCAAATTATTGTAATGTTTATAAATGAAATTAATTGTTAGTATTAATCTTTTTTGCATTTTTGTATTTTCATGCAATCATTCATATCATACTTTGGTTCACAATATGTGCACTCATGGTCTGCTACATATTATGAATATTATTTAATAATTTTTTTAATCTGATAATTTAGGCACATTAAATGAAACATAATAGATTAATACAATGATTAAATAATAAAATATTTAAATAGTGATTAATTAAATATTTTAAGCAGCGCAAGGGGTTAGATCAACTAGTTGTCACCAATTTTGTTCATCATTTGCTCGTTATGCACTAGTAGGTGCCTGGTTTGAATCCCCTTAGACCATGGACATTATTCTACGCTAATGGGTTTACTAGAGATTCCATCCATGAATGTGGGAAAACATCCCTTGGCTTTCCCTGCATGGTTTTCCTTGGAAAAGAAAAAAAATATTAAATTAATAATTACTTGATTATTTAATAAAAATAAAAATAGTATACTATACATGTTAAAATAATGTGTACAAATGGTACTAAAACAATGCACTATTATCATGTTAACACATTGATGCCCTATCATAAAACATGAACACCAAAGCTATATTGCTCATGTTGAATTAATAATCTAAAATTTTCTATAGAACCAATGGTTTTGAATATGTTATCAAATAGGGTTTTGTTTCCACTACTAGGGTTACTGCTATGGTTTTATGATGTTAGAACCATAGATCCTGATACTAGAGGGGGTTGTCCTACCCCTCTAGATGTAGAGGCTTTAGCCTTATGTTCTCTTATCAATTCTCTTGGGAAATCCATGAAATCACAACCATCTCACCTCATTAAGAAGCTTGATAACATCATGGAGATCCATCTTTCAACTTCCACTTCATGAAATATGGCTCTTGTTGTTACGAGGAAAAATCTCTCTATGGATAGGGTAAACCACAACAGACGGAAATGACTGCAAAAATCAACTCTATCCTCAAATATGCTATATAAACCAATATGCTAGTGAGATAAGATAAAAGGCCAGCCTTGTCCATATGTTCGATGAAGTCCATTGTTGAGCACTTTGACCCAAAGCTATATACCTGCAACTAGTTCTCAACAACCAAGCAAAGCAAGCACATGGTGATAACAAAATATGTTAACACATTAGATAGCATAATCCATTAATATACATAACAAATACGCCCATGGATAATAATTCAAATATTTGTGAGATATCAATTGGACGAGAAAAGAGTATTTCTATTAATATATGATCAACATAAGTAAGAAAGTTACAGACTTCCAGCTGGGCCTCCACCACTTCAATCCTCCACCAAAGGCAAGCTCATAGAAGAGAAACAATGAGGTTCTCAATCAATAAGGGAAGAGATTGGGGACTAAACACTGTGTTCATGACAAGTCTGCATGGGGAAATGGAAAAAGGCCTTTTGTGTAAGATTGCATAGGGTGAGGAAACTCTTGCTATAACATATGCCCCCTAATGTGTGAGATTAGAGGAGTCTCTGCAATGGCCGAAATACATTATAAAAACCCAGAAGTGGAGTGATGGGGAACCAGCTGGAAGAACTAGTTTCTCATTACATTCTGCACTGACTCTGCATACATGGCTGCCAATTGACTTACACTATAGATCCATGTGAAAATATACCAAACAACTGTCTGTGGCCATGAATAGGCAAATAAAAATGTGGTTACATGCCCAAGGCTGTCATAGTCACGAACAAAGCCCAGTAGAACCAGTCTCAAAACCAATCTGAAGATATTTGTATACAATGGAGTACAATCTAATCTCCCGTGATCACTGAATTCATATAGGTATTGGTCCAATGAAAAGGAAGCAACAACTCAGGAGAGTTGTGGCCACATACTGATGTCTTCAAGTCT
Organism: Picea engelmannii; assembly: GCA_009831015.1. Classification (NCBI taxonomy): domain Eukaryota; kingdom Viridiplantae; phylum Streptophyta; class Pinopsida; order Pinales; family Pinaceae; genus Picea; species Picea engelmannii. The sequence goes on along the minus strand of ML779492.1, from coordinate 272,668 downwards.
TCTACACAATCTGCCAAAGGTGCAAGTCTACATTATGTGGATAAAGGAGTTGAGGTTGAACACAATGAGACATCGTTCGATTACTAGTAATTGAGGTATACTGTTAACAAACGCAAGATAGCCTACCGATAATGAAAGTAGGTATCAAGGCACCAAGTACATTATTACAAGTGTGAATAAAGGAGTTGGGGTCGAACACTTGAAGAATCCATCGATCAAGAGACATTGATTTATTCCCAACTATCGATGGTGAGAGAACCTGCCACTAATGACTGCAAGACTCAAGGTACTCATAAGACTCTAGGTCCCATTTCCATAATAGATGAGCTGAAGTCGATGGAAGGAGACCCGATGAAAGGAGAGCATTAAGGCATCTCTCATCATTCAGCATGAGGTACAAAGAAAGAGCTTCATGATTTGGAGGAGAATGGACGAAGAACATGTTCATGAACCAATGACCCTGTGCATCTTTTGCATGTGCTAAGTGTAAGAGGTACATGAAAAATACCCTATGAATAACAACCAATGAGGAAAACTGCTGAAAAAGGAAGGAAACCACCAATAAGGATAATGGCATCCAAGACACTACATGAATCCCAATGTGTGAATAGATGTCTTTCCATCGAACACAAGGTAAACCACCTAGTCAATGACTAATGATGAAATGTCGACTGTTGGGTTCAAGGTTACTTACCAATGATGAAAGTAGGACCAGGGTGCATGATAAGACTACAATATCATGTGATTCTGAGACAGACTGAGGGTATGGTCGACATGCAAAGTCAAGAGTTATGAGGAATGGCTGACACAGGTTGATAGACTTCCTTTGAATAAAAGCATGAGACATATGGGAGACTCCGGCAGCATAGACTCAATGATGAAACCATGAGATGCAGGAGGTGTCAATGGAATTATCCATAGAGACTAGAAGAGTAACCAGTCAGTAGAGAAGATTCTCTGTAACAAGCTCAACTTCCTAAGGCCATGCTAAACCCAAAATTATGATGACAAATGGACTCGATAACTTTGTGCTCTATTCAAAGGTGATAGGACTGCTGCCAATATAAGATAATAATCCCTTCCCACCCGTCTTTTTTTTTTTTTTTTTCATAGACAAATGAATGCTATGATACAGAGGAGGAAATCAGTGTCGCAAGTAAGCAAAACTAGTTCCAATAGTGGAACATACCTATGCTCAATGCAAGGAGATGCATGTGAGAGATGGACACTAGGGGGAATGTTTCCTCATGGGTATAGGGTGTCAAATTGCGAAGGATATAAACGAGGCTCTGCTTGGTTGAGGATGAAAAAACTTTTGAGGAAAAATGGTGTATAACGCAAAGAGAGAACCGGCTATAGGCTCAATACTGCAAGCAAGGGCATGAGATGCGATCACAACTTGACGCCAAAAAATGTCAATTTTTATGATATTTAGTCTATTTGGTGTGAAAAAGGGATAAACTTGTGCCCAATAGACATCCTTTCAAATCCAATTTACGAGTGTGAAAGAGAAAAATTCACTCGGCAATCTTTTCTCTTTTGAAAACGAGTTAGAAAAGATCTTAACTAAGACTCAAAACCTTTCAAGTCCAATTAAACGAGTGTGAAAGGGGCAAATCACTCGACAATATTTTCAGTTTTTAGATGAGTCGAAAAAGAGCTTAAATCAGACTCGGTTGTGATTTTCTAGGCGGCAAGTCACGGGGGAGGCCAAGGCTCCCGTGCTGGACTTCTTTGGAATGGCAGTACCTTACAAATAACTGACATAAGCTTGGGAAAATCCAAATCTCTCCAAGTAAAGGAGGATAAAGTGATAACAGAGGTTATCATCTCTATGATAGATCAGATAATGTCTCTTACTGGAAAGGACATAGGTGGAGGCATTGGATACCCCACAAGACCATCCCAATCAAAGGGAACCTCTTCAAGACTTGGAGGGAGAGAAATCAGGGAGAGTAAAACTCTCTCTTGCTCAGAAGGTGCAGGATCAGGAATGCTAACAACATGGTTGGAGGATGCGTCACCCTCGAAAAGGAAAGTCAGATTGACCAGAGATTGCATTGGTATGACCAGTTCTTCAACCAATGGTTGAATAGGATGCGTGACAACATGCATACGAGACCCGTCACCCTCTACAATGGGGGTGTGGTTAGGAGAGGATTGCAGCGACAAGATTGTCGTGTCAATCAGCGGGGAAACAGGATGTGGAGAAACCACAGATGTCTCATAATCCGTAGGGCCCTTGGGAGAGCCCCACGCTTCTGGTATCCCAACAATAGTTGGACACAAATGAGTAAGGTGATCTCCTTCTCAAGTCATGCAAAGGAATTTAGGTTTACGTCTGAGATGTCTAGGCTTTTTGATGCCCCCAACGTCATTTACAACGACTGGTGACATGCTCTCAGCGTGACTAGAAAAGGCTAGAGATTCATCTCCTACATGATGTACAGATGTTGAAGATGTGACATTGATAAGTCTAGTGGCGACTAGAGTAATGCCCCCAGCATGACTAGCAGTGGTTGGTTGCACATTTTCAACATGACTTGCAGAGGTTAGTGATGGAGTTCTAGTATGACTGGCAGAGATTGGACTAGTGGTGAGTTGTGGAATTTGATACGAAGGTCCAGGGAAAGATTGGATTTGAAACATTGCAGGCCAGGAAGGGTCTTGGTTTACCCCCTGTCCCTGTCCAGAAAGGTAGTATCCTCCGTCGAATTGGTCTGAAGTGGCTTGTATGTGCATTATCACTGAAGTCCATGGAGAGACGGATGTATGATAAGAATTATTCAAGTGAGGATATATGTTTCCCCCATGTGAAGGGGTTTCATGAAGAGGGTATCCTGAACCGTAAAATTGATTCTCCCCATAGGGAAGATCCAGGGATATATGTAGACTCGCCATGGGAAAAGTGTTCGAGGGAACTCGCATGGCGGATGAAGGATACACGGATGGGGTGTAATGAGTAGAATAAGCATCCATTTGAGTACTATCTCCTGAAAGATCATAGCTAGGACTATATCCATAAGAGGGGAGGTTCCAACCTCGCACAATGAAATTTGGTTGGGGGACATGACTCATATCAAACGAAGATGTAGGCAACGGGGCCATGGTGCCCCCGAATCCAGTGCTAGTATTCATATAAGTGGGCCAGGGAGAGGATGAAATAATTGAAGGAACATTCAGCATATCAATAGGAAAATGACTAGAGTCCCAAGGTATGGACTGAGCGTCATAGTTCTACATACCATTATAAAAAGTGAAAGGACTCATCCCCATGTAATGAGTGAACATCATGGAGGGGGTAGTAGTAAATGAGGGAGCCGAAGGAACTCCACTATCCATGATAATGAAAACTCAGTATAAACTCCTAAAGCCAACTAGTAATCAAAGACCACACCAAAAATCAAATGGCCAATATGCACACAAACGGGGTAAAGTGGCTGAAAGGGGCCTCCCTCCCTAAAGTAGGTATGTCTCGCCCAAGGGGCCTGAAACTCCCTACTAAATATTGGAGGTATCATAATCAGTTATAAGGGACCTTGTGGGATTAACAACGTAGTCAGTCAGATCCCCCCTGAGAGGTAATCCTCCATAAAGGTTGTGTGTTGTCCGACCCTTATCTGACCCAGGGTACCTGCAGAATAACCCCTGCAAGTAATCTATGTGGCACCTAATTCAAGAAACTAAGCAACTAATGTATAACCAATGCATAAGTGAGTAGTCGTAAGTTAGGTCCACCATATGGGCAGGGTAGCAAAGACCGAAACCTTGAAAGCACCTTCTCTCATGGAGGTAAGGGCACTAGAAAGATCCCCATATACGAATAGATCCCCAGAAATATCTCTAACGCTAAGAAGGTATCAGGGGGATATCCCTTCAACCAACCTCGCACGACCTCGTGATTAACTCCGATGTAAGCAGAGCCTCTTGATATTACCAATTATACAATGGATTTATCCACTCCCTTTGCCAGACACACATGTTGATTTAATTTCCTTGGAGAAGTTTACTCACAAAATCCTATTCCAAGGAACTAAATCCTAAGCTAGTTTGTGCACCCTAGAAAATAAAATCATGACTAATCAATTTTAAATTACAACGTTAATTTTAATGGTCGTGCTATGACTCAACAAGTAAAGTAAATATGAATATAATGCAAAGTCCTAACTTCAATTTTCAATGAATGATATGCTTCTTAAAACAATGCAATTTTCAATTTAAACTCTGCAATTTTGAAGTAAAAGATGCAATCTTTCTTTACATGTACTAAGCTAATGACAAAGACTCAAAAGATCAAAATTCCAAGAAATGAAAAATTCCTAATATTTTTGTATTTTCAATATAATAAAAATGAAAATGCATGGACTGAACAACAACTTGATATATAAACTCTATTGTGCATAGAAAGAGATAACTCAAAAATAATACCAAGGAGTAGAACACCCAACCCAATGTACAATGACAATCAAAATGAAAAGGTGATGAGAAAGACTCCGCCCAAAAATTCAACCCAGACATGTTTCATGTCATCCCACAGACACTCAACAGTCACTACAGAGATCCAAGAAGACTCAGCAAACATCAAATCCCACCAGCAACCGCCAGACCAAGTAAACAAGTAGAAGAGGACAATGTATGCTATTGTTAAAGAAAACAGAGCGTACGTACGTAGCTTGCAAAAGAAAAAACCACGTATACACGTGATAGTCAAGCAAAAAGCCGCGTATATGTTTCAAAAATAAAGCTAGGCAAGGGAGAAGGCTGAAAAGATCAAACCCAGTGTGAACAAAGGCTGTCAAGCAATGATACGACAAGAAACACAAAAGGAACAAGAGCAATCTAAGGAGAAAAGTACTCCAAACCCTAAGAAAGAAGATCAATCCCTAGTATGGTCGCCAGTTCTGTTACGAGGAAATATCTCTCTATGGCTAGGGTAAACCACAATAGACAAAAATGACTACAGAAATCAACTCTATCCTCAAATATGCTATATAAACCAATATGCTAGCGAGATAAGATAAAATTCCTATCTCCTTCAGATGTTCAATGAAGTCCACCGTTGAGCACTTTGACCCAAATCTATATACCTGCAACTAGTTCTCAACAACCAAGCAAAGCAAGTATATGGTGATAATATAAGATGTTAGCACATTAGATAACATAATCCATTAATATACATAACAAATACGCCCATGGATAATAATTCAAATATTTGCGAGATATCAATTGGACGAGAAAAGAGTATTTCTATTAATATATGATCAACAGAATTAAGAAAGTTACAGACTTCTGTGTCGGAATAGTTCAGAACCAAGAAACTAAGTTCCTTCTAGCTAGGCCTCCACCACTTCAATCCTCCACCAAAGGTAATCTCATAGAAGAGAGACAATAAGGTTCTCAATCAACAAGGGAAGAGCTTTGGCGCCGAACACTGTGTTCAAACTTAAAGGACAAAGGGATGCAGACTCAATATGAAGTAAATAATTTCTCTAGAGTAACTTTGCTCTCAAAGTTGAATTATTTCTCCTCCTTTCCATAGCTCGGGATTGGCCCATTTATAGCCTTCAAATGGAACTGAAGGGCCGATTTGGAACATTTCCAGTATATGGAAGGCCATGGATCATAGATCTCCTATCGTGACATGGAAACCCGACAACAATTTTCATTTTTTAGGCACAAATCCCAATGTATGTGGGTTGTAGTGGAGCAGCCTATGTATACACATGTTGTATAGTAGGAAAGGTGCGTACATGTGGAAAAAAATGTATTTTTAGCTCTAGAACTTGCAAAAAGGGATGACAAGTCTGCATGGGGAAATGGAAAAAGGCCTTATGTGCAAGATTGCATAGGGTGAGGCAAATATTGCTATAACACGTGCTCTAGTTGAACATGGCCTGATTGGCCATTTTATTAGGATTTGGCCCTCACCTAGATCAATGGCCATCTAGGTTCATAAAAACTGACAAGTATTAATCAAAGGTACATTAAATCATTATTTTTGTGACAAAGGTTTTTATATTTTTTTATTTGAATCCAAGGAAGACATGGATCTCATATTCCATAATGGTCCATACTTATTCGGCACCAAAGGAATGTACCTGAATAGATGGACCCATGATTTCAACCTTGAACTTAATGCTCCATCAATGATTCCATTTTGGGTCTTACTCCCACTTTTTCCTCTTCATTGTTGGAATGAAGACTTGTTGTGAAGCACGAGAAACTCTCTGGGGTGATATATTGACAAATATGATTCCATGGATGGAGTGCTCACTTGCATTAGGATTTTTATAGAGGTAGATCTAGAGAAAAACAATCCTTTTAACTATAAAAAACTAGAAGCATATTCAACATCTAGACTATGAACAATTTCCTTTCAAATGAAAAACTTGTTATGAATATGTAGACTTTGTGAAAGATTGCGAGAAAAACCTCCCTCCATCTCAACATGCACCTAAAAAGGAAGAATAATGGAAGGTGGTTAAAAAAAATACAGGCTTCAAGAAATTGAACTCTTCAACTATGCTAAAATACTCTTCATCTCCCTTAGGTCATCCTATCCCTACTAGTTCAAATCAATCGAAACCTAAAAATCAAGTTCTTGAAGTGATTTCCAAACATCTCCCATCATATTTGATCTAGGGAAGTTGGTCCCATTCCCAAGCTAACTAAAAGATGGCAATTTGATATTATCAACAAACATGTTTGAAGGTCTCCCTTACGAAGAACTAACTTCATTTGTAGAAGTGATTACACCCTCAGTCACAATCCCCATACATTTGTTTCCTCCCAGAGTGTCCATCCATATTGAAACTCATGAGATCCCATCCTTGTCAGTTAACAAGAACCTTCTCTTAGATTGACGAGAAGAAATTGATAATATTTCAGACAAACCTCAACTTTCCTCAGGTATTATAACTTGGAAAAGATCCCATCAACACTTGGAAGAAGAAGACAAAGAAGAGGCCGAAGAAGAAGACAAACATCCAAAGAGGGAAAGTAGAAAGCCAACCAAAGAGAAAAGGGAATAAGTAACAAATGAAGAAAAAATATTGGGTATATAGAAAACCATAAAAAAATCTTTGGGGACTAGAAGTGGAAGTGTAAAGAATTATGGAGCGAGTTCTCCATTGTAGGGTGGAATCCATAAACCCTCCTATGTCAAATAATAAATATAGTCTCCTAGAATTGCAAATGTTTGGATAGTAGGTTAAGAGAAGAAGCTATGAGAGATCTAATAAAATTAGAAAAACTAACTATCCTCCTTCTCCAGGAGACTAAGCTCAAGGTAAACAAAGTGTTAAGAATTTTTGAAATGCATTGGTCCAATATGAGTGAAGGAACAATGGTAAGTTCGAAAGGGGCCTCTAGAAATATTTTTACCCTTTGGGATATATCATCTCCTTAACTGGAGTTTTCACATCAAACTCAACCTTCGATCGTAACATGTATCATACACCATAACCCAGGTATTTTTTTCAATATTTATAATGTGTATATGCTTATAGCTTATAAAGAAAAAGAAGTTTGTTGGCTCTCTCTATAGAATTTGAAATATTATGAATTCTCTAAAAATAACATCATAGTTAGGGATCTTAATGTGATATTGAAAAGTAAAGAAAAAAGAGGTGGAAACATAGTCAAAGAACCTTTAAGAGAAAAAAATAGAACACCTTATGATGGTTTGTGACTTAGTATATATCAAGCCAGCAAAAGGAAAATACACATGGACCAACAGAAGAATCAATTCAAGTCATAATGTTGCAAGGTTGTATCGATTTATTATTCAAAGTGACCTCCTATTGAGTAACAACATTATAAATTCTAGGATCATCCTATCAACTGTCTCAGATCACAAACCAATTTCTCTTCAAGTTCATGTGTCCCTCAACTTTGGGCCACTCCCATTTAGATTCAATCCTCTTTGGCCCTATATCTCCAAAATTTTGGAGATTATCTTAGAATATTTGGGGAAGTGGGCCATGGGTTCTCCTACTTATATATGGGAATATAAACTCAAAGTTGTGAAACTAGCCCTCAAGGAATGGGAAAGTTTTCATACATCTCCATTGAAAAAGAAAAATCTCAAATCAAATCCCAACTTGAAGCCTTATAGGTGAGAATGGAAGTGGAGAATATTACTAATCAACATCATGAAGACGAAAGAGCCTTATGCCACAAACTCCACAAAGACTTTAGGTTTGAGGAGGAAACTTGGTGACTTAAATATTAGAGTTTGTGGTTGGAATCAAGGGACAATAATACCTCTTTTTCCACAAGCAAGCTAAAACCAGGGATAAAAAAAATAATGTCAAAGAAATTTCTCTAGAGGATGGTTCAACTTTGCATGAATTCCCAACAATTAAAGAGGTATCCATAAACCACTTTAATGCTTTATATTCTTAACAGAAGGAGGTCGATCCCAACTCCACTACAATGATGCTAGAAAACCTACCTACTCTGATTTATGATAAATAAATTGTTTTACTGAATAAAATTATAGAGGTATATGAAATTATTAATGCTATTTGGGGTTGAACCCCTAACAAAGCTCCAAGGCCTCACGATTTCACCATACAATTTTTGGGGCCTGTTGGGGTATAATAAGAATTGATTTAAAGTTCATGCTTCGTTATGTCTATATGACTCATAAAATTGGTGGTAGAATGAACTCTTCCTTTCTTCTCTAATCCCGAAGGAAGCATATCCATCCTCTTTTTCTATATTTCATCCAATATAATTGTGTAACTCTTCCTAATAAAAATAATTGTAAAAAGGACAAAGAAGTTTCTACCCAAAATGTTCTTCGATAATCAAGGAGGATTCATGCATAAATCATATCATTACCCTTTTCCTCATTTTTAGCCATCTTTTTAGTTCCTTGGATATACAAACTTAATAAATCGGATTTCTTAAACTTTATGCTCAACCTTTTCTTTTAATTTCAATCTTAACGTTAACATTAAATATTTTTTATGCCCAACGACTCCTTTACTATTTTAGTCATTTTTCACAACAATTGAAACCCTTTTCTCCACAATGGATAACCTTAATTTTTAATCCTATAAATATCCACCGAAGCATTCTTTTATATTGTTATTTTATTTTTACTTGTCCTTGAACATGGGTGAAGTGTCCACTCAAAATGTTGGATGTTTCAATATTTTATACACAGTTTATCTCCAGAAAGCTCAATCAACAACAATATAATCATAGTTCAATAAGAAATTCACTCAAGTAGGGAGAACACAAACAAAATAATGATAATTATAATAGACATGGCCAATGCTTTTGAACAAGTAAGGAATTATTTTCTTGTTGATGTTCTAAGAAAATTTGGTATTAATTATAATTTTATTTAGTGGATATTTTGCTTCCATTAGTGGTCCATGAATAACACCCTTAGGAAATGGGAGGCCCACCGATTTTTTTAAAAAACAATAGAGGATTGAGGTAGGGATGCCCTTTATCTCCTCTCTTGTACATTATGGTGCATGAGGCATTAAGTAGGAAGTTGGAATAAAAAAAGGCTATATGAAGCTTGTCAAGAATTAAACCGGTTAAAGGTGTCAAAAACATGAACCACTTGCAATCTATTGATGACACTCTCCTAATTGGCAGTGATTCAACCCTTATTTCCAAGTGATTTAATGGTGTTAAGGATCATTTTTTGAATTCTTCATGAGGTAAAGTTAATAATGGAAAAAGCCAGATTTACAGTTGGAATACAAATTCTTAGATTCTTCATGATTTCCAAAATACTATCATTTCCATGCAAAGAGTTTTGTACCTCCTTCAAGTATTTGGGAATTCCAATGTAGTATCCTAGGGGGGTAATATGGGGTACATAGGGAGGTACTCAATGGGAATAATAATAAATATTTCTATGTATGGAGGCCACTTTTAATAAATAAGGCCTATGTAATAGTGTGAAAGCAATAAATGTGAGAAGGCTTACTAGAAGGTTCTACCTACTATTAAACTCTTTGAGATATTAGCTAAATATCAAGAGACCCGTATTATTGTGAACACATACCCTTACATCAAGGACGAATACAATCAAGAAAGATATGCTTGGTATGATTTAGAGAATGATTGTGATGATCAATATATGGATAGTTGTCATTTATAGGATGACAACCACTTCCATCTTCTATATGATGATTCTACTCCACCTTATGTAGAGAACATCAATGTGGGAAATTATGAGCCAGTTATAACTACAAGTGTTCAATTGAATATTCTACAATAGTATTTTCCTTCCAGATTCAGCCTCGACCCTTTACAACTACATGGATGATATTTGTGAAGATTTTATTTATTTTAATACCCATGACATTGGTGGGTATTTGGAGCATATCAATTGACCATTCATGGAGCTCATGAGTCATCAGTTGGGTGTCATTATCAACACTCATACATGGGACCCAGGTTTAAGGTGGAGCTTGGACTACTTCAACATGGTTGCTAGTACTTGTACATGGAACCTTGGTTCTTTGGATCATTTCAACATTGGGGTCAACACTTATCCATGGGACCCTGGTATATTTTTGTACTTCCTCACAACAAGTTTTGATGACAACACTTTTCTAAGGGGGGTGGAATGTAGTGTATCTCTCACAACAAGCATTGCAGACAACACTTTTCTAAGGGGGGTGGAATGTAGTGTATCTAGTGGGGTAATATGGGGTACCTAGGGAGGTACCAAATGGAAATAATAATATGGTTATGTATTGTTATGCATGGAGGTAATTTCTAGTAAATAAGGCCCATGTAGTAGTGTGAACGCAATAAATGTGAGAAAGATTACTAGAAGGTTCCACCTACTAGAAGGTTCCTTCTCTAGAATGTTCTTAGGTTGTAGGTAGTATTATATAAATAGGTGTAAGAAATGTAATGTACATGGTTAAAGAGTGTTGTATCTAGATCTTAGCTCAATAGGATATTTCCACCTCGAAGAGGCAAGTGAACAAGAGTGGATTCCTTAAATAAAAGGATCAAATGTAAGGTGTTTCCCTACCTTAAGGGTTTTGATATTATTAAAGAGTGAAGCCTTTTCTATATTATTCTTGGATATATTATCAATGTTTTTATATTTATGTTTGAGGCACTTAACAACCAATCTCTCTCAACATAGTATTGAAAAAGTATAATTAGCAAGATCAAATCCAAACAGTGGGGATCATAGTGGTTGAACCCAACAGGTAGAGTGGTTCTCAATAAATCGGTGTTAACAACTCTCTTGATCTTCCAATGTTTTTTTATGTTAGCTTCAATTGGAATTATGTAACAAGTGTCTTAGGAAATCCATAAAATATCGTGGTAGGGGGGAAATCAAATCTTAAAAAATTCCATGATTGATCTTTGGAAGGATGGAATGGTGGAAGAAAGTTCTCCTTAAAAAATATTTTCAAGGGAATTGAAAGAGATGTATAGACAACCCATAGGGAAATAAGAAAGAGCCTTGCTAGAACATAAATCAAAATTTCGAATAAAAAATTCAAAATTCAATTTCTTTTTAATTTATTCTTAACTTTTGTCATTTACAAATAAAATTTTAGCTTTAGAATTATCATTTTATATACTAATACAATTTTCATTATGTTTTAATAGGGAAGATCAATCTTTAATTGTTAAAACCCGACACTTATCAAGATCTACAGTTCGCGGGAGCTCGACGATTCAAAGTTGTGAAATACTTAATCAATGGTTGATCAGGGGATCAAATTTTGCTCAAATTTAAAAGTGCTCAGAATGCGACGAAAACAGTGCCATTACGTCCGTCTTGTCTTCCTGATTCCGATGATATATTTACTTTGTCAAACGGACTCCGTATGGAGAAGATATCGCGATCTGTTCATCAAGCCAAACAAGCAAAAATTTTGATGCTCACTGTACCAGTCCGTACAGTCCAAACAGTCTGACGTGGCAGGGCCGTACAGGCCATACGATGATGTGTCAGATGGTGACGTGGCAGATGTTGGTTGGTTGATAGTTGGAGAATCAGGAGATGACACGTGTCTGTTTATTAGCAAATGGTATGAGGACACGTGGCCCAATCCATGGGCGCCACATGTCACTCATTGTTTGATTTATATGGTTATGTAAAATTTTGGTGTCCGCGGGGTTTGACCCCCGGACCTCCCTCCACACAACGACTTCACATAACCGGTCGACCATTACACCGCTAGTTGTTCCTTAATACATAAGTATGTTTTAAATTATTTCAATTCGTATTATGTATTGAATGGAAAGGGGGTCGGGTCGGGGCTTAGCCTCGACCCATGGTTCTATTGCATAACATATAACCATATGTTATATATACATGCACGCGGGTGTTAATACGACATGGGTTTTGTATGACCGATGGTATAATATGTGCACGCGGGGTTTTGATATGACCCTTGGTCATATATCGTGTGCCACATGCCCGTGACCTGGAGCGTGGGGAGTTATACGGTTTGGTAACGGATTAACCACCTTTTGCTATGCTCGAGGTCACATGCGCCATATGCCCAGGTGTCGAGGCGGTTAGGGGCTGGCGCGCCCTTAACTGTTCTACGGTTTGCACCGTTGGCGCGGTTGCGCCCGGTGTTGGGTTTTTACGCCATATAATGCATGTGAGTCAGGTTCAATGAAGAAGGGTGTGTTTTGTAGATGCAAAGACAGCAAGCTTGAAGAGGGAGACTTCCAGGAGGCCTAACTTCTTCGTTTTTCGACCGATTGAGGTGCCGAAAGAGCCCAGACAGGGGTTTTGGGATGCTCTGAAGCCATTGGAGCAGTCGGTTTGTCAGTTTGAGCATTGTAAGACATGTTTTTGAGAAATTTTTGAGCAATTAATAATAATGATCCATAGGAAGCTGGACCAGGAGATGTAGCCCAAGAGAGGGGTGAACTCCTTTATCAATTGCTGTGCTTATGTGTTTATGTTCAATAATTATGCTGCTATCTATGTGTAATTTGCATAAGTAATCCTTTAATCTATGTGTTGCAAACTGATCCTTTTGCTTTAAACACATAACATTCACTTGCAATAATTTTCAAGTTTTTCAAGTCTTCTTCATTTTTAGATCAAGTTGGTATCAGAGCAC
>ML779492.1:232207-255602 GCA_009831015.1 Picea engelmannii | reverse complement strand
CAAACGTCGCCATTTGAGGCATGTTTTGGCTATTTTCCCAAGTCGCCTTTAGATTTTATCTTTGGGAAAGATATTGTTGTTGATGGTCAATATGACATTGATAGGGCAGAGAAGTTCATTGAACAAATTCAGTCAATACATCAAGTGGTGCAAGAGAAGTTGGAAAAAAGTCAGGCCAAGTACAAGACAAGACATGACAAGCATCGTGTTGATCACAGTTTCGAAGTTGGTGATGAAGTTTGGCTTTACTTCAGCAAGGAGAGGCTTAAAGGAGAAGGTAAAAAGTTGAAACCGATTCGATATGGTCCCTTCAAGATTGTTGACAAGATTGGTAACAATGCTTTTCATTTAGATTTGCCTCCTTATATGCAGATGTATGCAGTTGTTAATGTTGAGAATTTGAATTTGTATGAGCCTCCATTGATTGATGATCAAGGAGAGCATGTTCAGATTCCTTCCATAGATGATTTTTCTCCAGAGTATCTAATAGAACTGCAGGAAGACACCATCCTTGACAGGAGAGTGCGATCTTCGAAACGAGGAAATGTGGAGTATTTGCGAGTTGGTCTTAAAGGGACGAATCCAAGTAAGGCCAAGTGGATTGAGATTGGAAGGGTGAGGGAACTTTACCCTCATCTTCACATAGACTGAGATAGTCTTTTAGAGGTCCAAAAGCTTCCCAATGGGGAGGTGTGATTAGGGGATCAAATTTTGCTCAAATTTCAAAGTGCTCAGAATGCGACGAAAATACTGCCACTGCGTCCGTCTCGTCTTCTTGATTCTAGCGGTATATTTACTTTGTCAAACGGACTCCATATGGAGAAGATATCGCGATCTGTTCATCAAGCCAAACAGGCAAAAATTTTGATGCTGGCTGTACTAGTCCGTACAGTCCGTACAGTCCATACGGTCTGATGTGGTAGGGCCGTACAGGCCGTACGATGATGTGTCATATGGTGACATGGCAGATGTTGGTTGGTTGACAGTTGGTGAATCAGGAGATGACATGTGTCCGTTTATTGGCAAATGGTATGAGGAAACGTGGCCCAATCCATGGGCACCACGTGTCACTCATTGTTTGATTTATATGGTTATGTAAAATTTTGGTGTCAGCGGGGTTCGACCCCCAGACCTCCCTCCACACAATGACTTCACATAACCGGTCGACGATTACACCGCTAGTTGTTCCTTAATACATAAGTATGTTTTAAATTATTTCAATTCGCATTATGTATTGAATGGAAAGGGGGTCGGGTCGGGGCTTAGCCCCGACCCATGGTTCTATTGCATAACATATAACCATATGTTATATATACATGCGCGCGGGTGTTAATACTACGTGGGTTTTGTATGACCGGTGGTATAATATGTGCGTGCGGGGTTTTGATATGACCCTTGGTCATATACCGTGTGCCACATGCCCATGACCTGGAGCGCGGGGAGTTATACGATTTGGTAACGGATTAACCACCTTTTTCCATGTGCGAGGTCACATGCGCCATATGCCTAGGTGCCAAGGCGGTTAGGGGCTGGCGTGCCCTTAACCGTTCTACGGTTTGCACCATTGGTGCGGTTGCACTCGGTGCTGGGTTTTTACGCCATATAATGCGTGTGAGCCAAGTTCAATGAAGAAGGGTGCATTTTGTAGATGCAGAGACAGCAAGCTTGAAGAGGGAGACTTCCAGGAGGCCTAACTTCTTCGTTTTTCGACCGATTGAGGTGCCGAAAGAGCCCATACAGGAGCAGTCGGTTTGTCAGTTTGAGCATTGTAAGCCATTGGAGCAGTCGGTTTGTCAGTTTGAGCATTGTAAGACATGTTTTTGAGCACTTTTTGAGCAATTAATAATAATGATCCATAGGAAGCTGGACCAAGGGATGTAGCCCAAGAGAGGGGTGAACTCCTTTATCAATTGTTGTGCTTATGTGTTTATGTTCAATAATTATGTTGTTGTCTATGTGTAATTTGCATAAGTAATCCTTTAATCTATGTGTTGCAAACTGATCCTTTTGCTTTAAACACATAACATTCACTTGCAATAATTTTCAAGTTTTTCAAGTCTTCTTCATTTTTAGATCAATGGTATAACGCTCGTTTAAAGTTCCACTTTGGGACTTTGTGCTTCGACACTTTAAGCTCAAATGTTTAAAGGTCCTAATATCCCCAAAGTCGCAAAGCTCCAGAGTTTCGAAGTTCCATAATTTGTTTTATAAAGTAAAGTACTCTGCTGACCTGTCCTATGCCACCTGGAATTCTTTACACGTGGAATTCATTTTGGGAATTTTTGGGCATGTAATTCACACAATTCAGGTTGGCACATGTCACTCATGTTTTTATGACACATCATCAGATGTGATGTCATCACGCCACATCACTCTAGTAGATTTTCCTCTGAGATATCATATTACCAACGAATCCATGAAGTGCCGAAGTGTCAGAGCATCGAAGTACCAAAGCACCAGAGATTAAACGTTAATACATGATTTATTATGCGCAATTTATGGTAAGTGATTTCTTCACAACTTCGCCCTTCGAAATAAATTTACACATTTCTATCACAATGGTCCCGAAGACGCGAAGCTCCGAAGTCCTTAAGTTCCAAAGCATTTAAGGCTTAAAAGGACAAAGAAACAATCATTTAAAACGAATGATAATTAAAGAATAATTAATCACTTAGTGACTTCATCCTTTGGGATATGTTTAACATCCTCCTATTCAAAGCCCCGAACACTGAAGTGTCGAAATAATTATCTTCGCTAATCACTATTATTAAGGTATATTAAATTTGGTTAGTGTGAAAGATTTGAAAAAAGGTTTGTTGCCACTAGGTAATAAATTTGGCAGATTTACCATGATTACCTTGTCATTCGAATTAATGAATGATTGAATGTATAATTGATTAGTGTCTTGCATTTTAATTTAATAAAAGTTTTGAACTTTGTATCATTTCTCCATTCATGTCCAGAATTCTTATCTCTATGCTTGAATTTATAAATATTGTTTATTACAGGTGTTGATATTGGAGATGGAAAATCATGGCACTGCACAAAGAGACAAGAAGACAAGAAGACAAGATCTTTCTATTGAAGAGTCGAACCCAAATTATGATATTTACTCAGACACTATCGCTCACCTAAAAGACAACATCAAATCATGGGCGTGGGTTTATGAAATCCTAGAAGACGAGAAATCCATCCCTTCTGATGAATCAAGTGAGGGTGAAGATGTGTCAACTGTAAATAAGCTTAAGGAGGTGGCCAAGTCAGAGCTTCACAAAGTTGCAGCAAGGAAAAAATTGTTGCCTTATATGGATATGATACCTTGGGCCCTAGACCATGTGAATATACCAAACATAACCATTTACAACCATTAGAAGACTATTGTCGGCTCATTCTGACTCGAGGACATCCAAGTAATGAATAATTTATCTAGTAATCCCAGATATGTTTACAATGCACCATTTGTGATGAAATTTGAGAAAGATGAATGTACAGGTTATGACAGGTCTGTCCATGATATAGTTAAAACCTGGTGGGGAAATGAAAACAAATTTAAAATAGATATTCATGGCATATATTCTACAAGTTCCTGTGATGCACACATTATGTACATAGCTATGATGCTTTGTAGACTATTTGGAAAGAAAAGCACCACACATTTCATTGTAGAGTGGGCTCATATAATCCATGAAGTTGCAGAAGGTTTTAATTTTTATTGGGGAAAGTTGTTGTCTAATAATTTGGTCAAACAAATAGACGGTTACACAGCTTAGAAATCTAAAGGAGAGCATGCCCCCTTTTATATGTCTACATATATTATGGATGCTATATGTTTCAAAACCCCATTTCCTCTGATGAATTGCAATTTGATCCCAACTGTCACTGAACTAATACATGTTTATCATTCCAAACTATGGGAAGAAAATGCAAAGGATTTTTTTTATGATATTTACAACAATGTTGTTATTCCAATTCATGAAGCCATATATGGTCATCCTCCTCCTAGAATTTATGAACAAATAATGGGGAATCTAGGTGCAATTGTTGATTGGTATATTGAAGAGAGTATCTCTTATATCATAGTTTTTGGTTGTTATGCATCTCCACATGTCCTGCCCATATTTATACCAGATAGGCTTGTTTGTAGGGGGGTATCCTATCAAACAGTTTCTGCATGTATCACCAAAGAATTGAAGGCTGAAAAAAAAAAGAGTTTTTCCAGCCTATCCTATACAAGTTGGTATATTTTCATTGTTAGATTTTGGACGCGCTAAGGTTGAAGCTTCAGCCTTAGATGATATTACACTATCTACCATTGAATTGAAACAACATGATCCACATAGAGTGGTAGAAAACCATTTGGCCCAATTCAATATGAAGAAATATTTCCATGAAGATTCACCTTTTGATGAGGTTTTCATAGGATCCATATCATATGATGAAGTTATATCCAGGTTCGAAAATCTTCCTGACAAAGAACAATCAGGTTTTATTAATTTCCAAAAGCACAAAAGGAGTGGTTTACCCAAGATTTTGGAAGTAGAGAAAATTCTTACTCATAATGGTAATCCAACTTCACAAGTGACACCATCATCAAATCCTAAGCAACATGACCTACCTGAGGTCAAATCCAAAGAATTTGAAAAGATGCCAGATATATTGTCCACGAACAAAACAATTACAATATCAGCCCTACTAGGGAAGACCTTTGAAGAAACACTTGCATTATTTGAAGCCTTTATGAAGCATGGACATACTTTTCCTCAGTTGACTTCAAACACTGAAATTCCTATAAAGGATGTCACAACTCAAGGGGAATATACTGCACTTGCAATTTATATTCCATCTTTAACTCATCTTGCAACAAGTTTGGGTATACCCAATTTAGAGGCAGTATATGTAGATGATTTGATACCCATTGAACCAAAAGAGATGCCTTCATAATATTTATTTTTCAGTAAGAAAATGAAATCTATTGTACGAAGATAATTTCAACAAAAAGGAGGAGTAATTACTAAAAGGCAAAGAATGGTATATGATGGACATGGATAGAGTGACCCTGAATTCACAAAACATGTAGCAGATTACCTGGGGAAATTTGCAACAGCTAACTTATGGTTAATAGATAAAGTGAGAGAGTAGCTTGACCAAAAAAATATGATAATTGAGCAGTTGCAAAATGATTTGAGACAAACATAGGTCATTTTTAGGGAAAAAATCAATTCTGAACTAACTCAGATCAGACAATTAGGTTTTGAGTAGTAGATCAAATAGCTAGAGGAGAAACTGAAGGTAAGTTTTTATTATCAACACTTGAGTAAAAATGTTATTTCCTAGAGAGATACATTCATAATCCAATTGCAAGATTGGATAACCACAATTGAAAGTACATTTATTGACATCTTTTCTTTTAAGAAACAAGCATTGGAGATCAATGAGGGATTGTAGATAGCTCAGCAAAAATTTTATGAAAGTTTGGATATTATCCAAAAAAATTATCATGTCACCAATAATTCATTGCAAATTATTGCTAACAAAGAAAAAAAATCTATCACTGCTAGATCCAATTTGCATGAACTCATAGTGTGGAAGAAGAATCTTAGTATACTAGGGTTTGTTCCTTTTTCAGAAATTGAACAGTTGAAAGGAGAAATGGCATTAAAATCCTGGGAAAACAATCTTGAAGAAAGCAAAATATTATCTAAGGAAGCAAAAATTGTTTGCCTAAATGCTCTTTTAGCCGTGGATGTAGAGATGGAAGAAATTGATCTCAGTGATGTTCACTCTTCTATTGAAATAATTGAGGTTGAAAGAAGAAAACAAAATTTGAAGAAAAACGTGGAGAGAATGCAAAATACTATATTGCAAGTCAATCATGTTAACTTTCAAATCTTAAATGATCTTCTCATCCAAAAAAGTTTATAATATCATAATACTCAGCAGGCTGCTGTAAAAATTCAAAGGAGTTTACCATTGGTACATAAAGAGGTGTTTACCTTTGAATTGAATGTTAATACGGAACCCCCCAACTTCGTAGTTGCATTATTAGATTTGCACACACAATACAAGGATCAACTTAATACAATTGCATCTACCATTACATGAAGGAAGGATAAACCTTAATACAACTAACAAGAGACGAAGTTTCCAGAAGAAAGACATATGTTCAATTTTTTGTAATATTTAGTTAGACTAGATTTTATTCTATTTTGAGAGCTAGAAATGTGGAAGTCTAACCAATTTTGGTTTAGACTATTTTGTATAAATAAATATATCAGAGATGTAATGATGGATTTTTCTCGCCTGATGTAAAGAGAGACATCTTAATACAAATTTCTATGGGAAAGACAGAGATTCTACGTTTCATTTCTTTGAGTTATGTGTTTTCTTTGTGTTGTTGTTTCATCATAATCCATTTTCTTCACTCTATGGTGTTTAAGGATTGAAAGACTACAATTTTGTAATACATCTACTATGGTCCATATAATAAAAAATATATTCTGCTACAACTTTTCCTCTATTTTTACTGTAAGTAAAACAATACCTGTATTTGTGTAGATATTCTCATCCTAATTCCTCTTTAAGACATAACTTTCATGTTTCTTCTTTTGCGGATAAGGTAAGATTTATCAACATTGGATACCTTACTTTGTTTTTCAATTTTGTTTTCTATAATTCTACTTTCCATCTCTTGATTATTGATAAAACTCAAAGGAAGAGATACGTCCTCCATGTTTTCTAAATCATCAAGTTATTGAAGTTTCATTTCAAAGATGAAGGTAGAAAATCACTATAAAACAAATATTATAAATTTTGGATGCCTAAGATTATTCTATGAGCCTAGAGTAAATCTCGAGAACAACATCTTTTTGGCGGCATGGCCAAGGAACGAAGAAACAGATTTATTTTTCCCTTGGAATATGACAAATATTAGCTTTGGTTCTTTAGGGTGAACATGAATCAAACACATGATTAAGGCTCGTTTTGATTTTCACCTGGCATCTTGATTTTGGAAAAGTTATCATTAAGATGCAAGAATGCTAGACAAAACCTAGACATCTAAGGGAGACATCTACGTCAGAGGTAAGGTCTATTAACCAAAAAATTCTCAAGTTAATGTTAATATTTCAGTGGAAGAGATAAGTTTAGTTGATTCAAAAGAAACACATCAAATTAAATCTCCTTCCACATAAGCCTCAACTATAAATCCAGAGGTTGAAATCCCTGAAGTAAAATTATATGACTTAAGGGGTGAAAATTTTCAGAATACACATTTTTCTTTTGTAGAAATTTACACTAGTGAGGTTAAGGAAGTATCATTAGTGTATAACATAGTTTACACGTGACCTATCCTTAGTCTTCCTGAAATAAAGGTTTCATATCCTTGCAAATCTAGAGGAACACCTTTTATACTCAGGTTCCTCTATGATTAGTTCTCACGTCTACTCATTAGGTCGGTCTGAAAGACCAGGTACTAGTAGTTCTCATTTCCCTTCAGATTTTGAATATTCATCCATATCACGAGACCCATCACCTTTTGATTACCTAGCAGATCTTTGTTATTATCTTCTCGAAGCAATCAAGGACTTGGTGCAATAATCTTTTGAAATATTTTATAATCTTAATTACAATCCTCATATTTCATCTCCAAAACTTACAATGTTTGGTGTAGGAGGTGGATCTAGAGGTGTTGTTGGTGGACAAGTAAATCCACCACCACCTCCCCCTAGGATCTTTTCCAAAGTAGTTGCTAGATACACTCCTTTATCCCTTCCCACAAATCTGCATGATTTACTTGATAACTATATGAAAATCTTACCTAAATTTATGGGGGAAGGGGATCTAATGACCATTGAACACATAACGTTTTTCAATCAATTTGATGATATAATTGGCATTGAGCATGGATTTGTATACATGAGATTGTTTGTACAGACTTTTGAGGGTCAAGTATGAACTTGGTTTAGGGGACTTCCTGCAGATTCCATAACAACATATTATGATTTAGAATCTTCTTTATTGAAACAATGGGGTGAGAAAAAAGATCACCTATATTACTTGATAGAATTTGGTCCTTTAAGGAAGAAGTCCTCTAAAACCATTTCTAAATTTATCCAAATATTTAATAAACTGTATAGAAAAATCCCAACTGAAGTTAAGCCATCCCAGTTGGCTGCCAAAGTTACTTTTGCAGGAGCATTTGGCTCTGACTTCGAGTTACTTTTAAGGGAAAGAAGAGATACAACATTAGCTGGGATGACAGATGATGTTATTGAAATCGAGTCAAATGTGATGGCATCAGGGAAACTAAAAATAAAGACTGAAGTTGGAAATAAGGAACCTTGGAGATTTAAAGAACAAGGAGGACCTTTTGGTTCTAGGAGAAATGCACAGAATGAGAAAATAGAGGAGATGGATAAAATCATTAAAGATTTATCAAATAAAATATCCATGATGGAAATGGATAAATCCAAACCTAATCCTTATGTTAGAAATTAGCACAGGAGAAACCTCAATACAAATCCCAAAATTCAACAAAGGCAAATTAAGAATGAGGATAAAAAAATTCAGGCTCCTTTTAAAACAAAGAATTTAATACATGGTGATGAAGTTCAAGAGTATGATGAATTAGATGAGGAAATGAATAATCTAAGCGATGATGATAATGAACCTCATTTAACTCAACAAGACTACAAACAATATTTAAGTTTTGGACAATTACTTGATGAGCAAAATATCAATAACTTTAATGAGCCTACCTCACAATACAAAGATCTCACTGATTCAATATTGGATGAGCTTCATAATAAATATGATTTGAGTCCAAGAGATAAGACTACTACTTCAAATCCACCAAAAAAGGTTCTGATGCTCAATAAAGGAAATGAATCTTTAGTCTCAAAACCATCCATTGAAGCATTAGCAATTCAAACAAAGTAGGTTGAAACAAAGGTAACACAAACTAAGACACCAGAGAAGAAAGAAGCAGAAGTGCAGACTAAAGAGTTAGAAAAATCACTTAGCACTTTCAATTTGGAGAATGAATTGAACAAGATTAAGATTCCAGCCCCTTTGATAGAACTTGCTAAAAATATGTTTATAAGAAACAATTTTCAAAAGTAAAAATTTTTTGGATGCAGAAAGTCAAGATGATGCTATCAATCTATAGGATGAGCATCCAACAATCATGTTTGGACCCCATATTGAAAATGAGAAAGATTATGTGGCTCTGATTTATATCACTCTTACTGTACATGATCATTTATTACATAATTGTGTGCTAGACTTAGGTGCTTCACACAATCTGATGCCAAAGGTAATAATGGATAAATTGGGCTTAGAAATTACCAGACCTTATCAAGACTTATATTATTTTGATTCTAGGAAAGTTAAGTGTCTGGGTATGATAAAGGATTTAGTTGTAAATTTGGCCCAAATCCTAGTCAAAAGTATTCTTATGGATGTGGTAGTATTTGATGTACCTACAAATTATGACATGCTTTTATCAAGATCTTGAGGTGCTAAGCTAGGAGGATCAGTACAGTTAGATATGACATATGCCACACTTCCTATTTTTGGTGGACAATTTACAAGATTGTACAGAGAGACTAGACTAACTTACACAGTAAGTGATCCACAAAACCCTAATAATTATCCAGTCTCTGTCGCTGATCAAGATTTAGGAAATTGTATTTTATCTATTGATGATAATTTTGAAACTTGTACAGAGAATGAAAATGAAAAAATAAAAACTCTAGAAGAAAATGTAAATATTAGAGAAAGAATGTGGAAAATGTATTTCAATGGTGCCTCTTCTTGGGAAGGATCAAGAGTTGGAGTATTATTCGTGGCACCAAATGATGAGTATTACATTCCTTTTTCTTATAGATTGCAGTTTGATATTTATTACACAAATAATGTTTGTGAATACAAAGCTTTGATTCTAGGATTACAAGCTGCTAGAAAGCTCAAAATTCAACATTTGATAGTATATGGGGATGCCGAGCTTAGTGTTAAACATATTAGACAATCATATCAAGATAAACATCCTAGAATGAGATCCTACCAAATTTGTGCATGAGATTTGATTGCAATTTTTTCCCTATCTTTTAACATTCATGTTATTCCTAGATTGCATAATCAACAAGTAGATTCACTGGCTAAAGTTGCAAGTAATTTCATACGACCTACTGTTTTGAAATCGAAATATCATATTGATATGAGACATAAACCTTCAATACCTGATAATGTTCACTATTGGCAAATATTTGAAGATGATGAACATATAAAAAAAAATCTTGAAATGGTGGATGAATTTTCCAAAACACATATTGATCAAGAAAATCAAAATGATCCAGCTTGGATTATGCAAGAAGGAGAAACTGAAGAGAAGTTTAAAGACAAAATTGTAAATCATAAGATGCTTTTATTAAAAAACAATCAAATTCCAAAAAGGATTATTCCTTTAGAAAGATTGTTTGATCAAAATGATATCCCTCTCAAATCTACTTTGCAGCTTGAACCAAAAGAAGTTGAAGATTGTAAAATTGGTTCTAATGAAAGTCCAAAGCTTGTAAAGTTGTCTAAATATCTTCCCATTCAACCGAAAAAACAATATGTTGAATTGCTTAAGGAGAATAAAGATGTTTTTGCATGGTCTTATGAAGATATGAAAACCTATGATACTTCTATTATAGAGCATAAGATTCCTTTAAAACCAGGTGTCAAGCCTTTCAAACAAAAGCTTATACAGATCTATCCTATTCTCTTTCTTGTAATAGAAAGAGAGGTTAAGAAACTTTTGGATGCAAAAATTATTGTGCCTCTTAGATATTCTGAGTGGGTAGCTAATTTGGTTCATGTCAGAAAGAAAAATTGGGAGATAATATTACATGTAGATTTAAAAAACCCCAATCGATCTTCATTAAAAGATAATTACCCTCTTCCAAAAATGGATCATATTCTTGAAAGGGTAGTTTGGGAAAATATAATTTATATGATTCATGTATTTTCAGGATATAATCAAATAGTTGTCCATGAGGATGATAAAGAAAAAATTGCATTTACTACTCCATGGGGAACATTTATGTATGACAAAATGGCATTTGGTTTGATGAATGCATGAAAAACTTTTCAAAGAGCCATATATATAGATTTTGTTGGTGAGAGAGATAAATTTGTTGTTATTTATTTGGATGATCTAACCATTTTTTTCTAATTCTAATGCAGAACATTTGAAACATCTCAGACAAATGTTTGATAAATGTAGAAAATATAGTTTATCTCTAAATCCCAAGAAATCTCATTTTTCCATGCAAGAAGGGAAGTTGTTAGGTCACATTGTATCAAAAGATGGAATTAAAGTTGATCCAAAAAGACTTGAAGCCATTGATAAGATCAATATACCAACGGAAAAAAAGAAATTTGGTGATTTTTAGGAAGAATCAATTTTTTGAGAAGATTTATTCCAAACTTTGTTGAAATTATTAAATTGATCACAAATATGTTGAAGAAGGATAACGAGGTGAAATGGATAATGGAAGCCAAGGTATATTTTCTATGAGTTAAAAAATCCATAGGAGAAGCACCAATGTTGCTAAGTCTCGATTATTCAAAAGAGTTTTTAATCTTTTCCTTTGTATCTGAACACGCAATTGCAGTAGTGCTTTTACATAAGAATAATGAGGGATTTGAACAACCTATTGTATTTTTTTAGTAAAAGCCTCAGAGATGCAGAGTTGAAATATGATATTTTAGAAAAACATGCTTATTCTATGGTTAACGCACTTAAATCTTTCAGGACATGTGTATTACATTCCAAGGTGATAGCATATGTACCCACCAATACAGTCAAAGACATCCTAATTCATCCTGATATTGATGGTAGAAGGGGTAAATGGTTGGAGAAAATTCAAGAATACGATCTAGAAATCAAACCAACCAAATTGGTAAAAGGACAACGTTTGAAAAAATTGCTTGTTGAATCAAATCTTAGAGTTCTTGGAATAAATCACTTTGAGTCAGAAAATCCTCTCCCATATACCAAAGAAATTGATGATCAACTACCAATAACTCAGATAGATGACAAATTCTCTTCTTCTTCTTGGTATAAAAATATAGTTTCATACCTTCTTACTCTTCAATTCCCTCCTAATATGACTCCTACCAAGGCAAGAACATTAAAATTGCAGGCAATCAAATATTGCATTGTTGATGCTAAGCTATATTGGAAGGACCCTTTGGGATTATTATTAAACTTCCTAACAGAGTCTAAAACAGAAGGTGGGTAAAATCATGAATCTGGGTAACACTTTTGTGACAATCGGGTCTCCAAAATTTCTAGTGGCAATTTTTCGACCGAACAAATGTTTCTTTCAGCCGAAATATTTTTCGGCCGAAAATTTTCACGTTAAATTTAACGGTGCCCTTGAAATTCGTGTACAATGTTTTTTTGATGAATTATTTTCTCATGGTAAGCATATTTCGGCCGAAACATTTATTTTTAACGTATTCCATTAAAAACTAAGTTTCGGCCAAAAGAATATTTCGGCCGAAAAAATGAAAATGAGACTGTTTGTAGGAAACTGCAAATTCTCTCCATCTTACTTCATTTTTGGAGGTAGCAGACTCCTACAAATACTCAAAATTTAGTTTGAGAATTGATACCAACATTTTTAAAATTGAATCTTCTTTCATTGGGTATAATTTGTTTTCATTTTCATTGTTTTTATCTAATTTTATTTAATTTTATAAAAAAAATCATTGCATAATATTTTTAGGTGAGATTATGATTCGGTGAAATGAAAAATCTATATCTCTAAAAATACACAACCGAAAATTATGGAAAATTTATATTCATAATTCTTAAATTGTTCTCTTCAAAAGGGTATTTTTAGATTTTACTTTTAAGTAAAAATTAAGATAGATACAGGGTGTAGAAAAACACATGTTTAAAATCTACAACGTTTTCATCTTGGTCAACTTAAACAAATTATAGAAATTATAATATTCATCCGTTAGATTCAAACTTATAGTCATAATAAAATAGATTCTTTGTAGATTGTTCCAGTATATTTCATTTCTTAAAAACATAAGTATAATAATAGATACATTGTTGTGGAAAACAGTAACTCATTATCATTCCTTTCATGTTTAAGGAACATACTGTTAAACAATTGTCAAATTGACATATCAAATCTTGATAAAAAAAAAATTGAAAAATAATCATTAGAAATATAACAAAATTATTCACAAGTTTTGTTTTTACTGTAAAGTGAAATTCTAAATAAAAAAAATACTTTTGTATGCCGGAAGTTGAAGAACTTGTGAAAATACAGTTTTTTTTCTCATAAAACAAGCAAAAGTGTTACCCATCTTCATGATTTTACCCAGGTGCCATTGATGAATTTCACAAAGGAATATGTGGAGGACATCATCCTTGAAGAGCAACATCTTACAAAATCCTAAGGGAAAACTATTATTGGCTGAAATTGTTCACTGATGTAAACACAAGGGTTAGAGCTTGCAAACAATGCCAAATTATTTTTGGAAAGAAAAATATTCATGCCTTACCTTTAGTCCATGTCAAGGATGAAGCTACTTTCCAACAATGGGGCCTAGATTTCATTGGAGAGATCCACCCCTAATCTAGTGCCAAACACAAATGGATCTTAATTTCCACTGATTATATTTCCAAATGGGTAAAAACTATTCCAACCAGGAATGCGACAAAATCAATGGTAATAAACTTCTTGGAAGAAAATATTTTATCAAGATTTGGTTGTCCAAAGAAAATAATCACAGATAATGCACAAGATTTTAAATATGTTGCTATGATAAAATTTTGTCAGAAACATAATATTATTTTGGGTCATTCTACAACTTATTATCCTCAATGGAATGGACTAGAAAAATCTTCCAATAAAAGTTTAATGAGGATAATTAAGACAGTTCTGACAGAAAATAAGAAAGCTTGGCATACACATTTAAAATATGTTTTATGGGCAAACAAAATTAGTACCAAGAAATCAATAGGTATGCCACCTTTTCAATTAGTTTATGGAACATATGTTATTCTACCTATTAATATTGCTCTTCCTATGATGAAATTATGGCAGGATGCTAATGAAGAACCAAATTATTTGATGAGAAGGATCAATCAAATAATCGAAGTTCAACAGAACAGGGAAGAAGTTGATGAAAATATTCAAAAGTATCAAGACAAAATGAAGGCTATCTTCGATAAGAAAGCCAAAGACAAAGAATTTATTCCTGGAGAATTAGTTCTAAAGTGGGAAGCTAGAAAAGAGGATGTTGGAAAACATGGAAAATTTGACCATCTTTGGTTTGGTCCTTTCAAGATTGAAATAGTTGAAGGGAGAAATTCATTTTCTCTCGAAAATTTAAATAAAGAGATTCTTGAGGGCCCTATCAATGGGTGATATTTAAATAATTTCATGCGGTAGTTTAGTTTGCACTTTTTAGTTTAGTTTCTCATTATACATACCTGTGTGGATAGCATTTACATTTCATTTTCCTTTTGAACCCCTGATTAGATTAAGAACTCATTATTTATGATCTACAATCCAATTGAGGATATTTAAATGTTTTTTATTGCTGAAAATTTATGTAAATATTTTACATAAAATAATTGTTTTGATTTTTCAAAAAATAAAAAAAGGAAAATAATTTCTTTTTGAATCATGAATCATCTTCTACTTTTTAGTAAATAAAATCTACTTTTCAGAAAATAAAACAATACTTTCTTTGATAGAAGTAGTTGAAGTTTTCATTAGAGAGAGTATAGCTGTGAAACATCATTACAGTTTTGGATGCAAAAATTACAAAGATTCTAAGTTCAAAACTTGAAATTTTTTATAGTAATTGTTTACATCTCTGCATCTTAACCCTTCATGGGTTTGTCAATTATTTAGCTACAGGAAACAAAGCAAAAAGAACATGGTAACCTATCATTGGCTACTAATAGGGATTATATCTTCTATATGCTTTTCTTCCACTGCAACTTTTATCGAATTATCCAAATGTTGAAACTCTGCATTCACTCGAAGTTCCAATTGTTGAAGATCTTCAACATTTTGATGTTCAGTTTCATGACCTGGAATGATATCAACTGGGGGAGAATGATTCTTGGGAAAAGGGGATGACGCTATAGAATCTCCGGATTCAACAGAGTCTTCAAGAATAAACACTTGGGGTTGTTTCCTTTGCAATTTTCTTAACTGCCGACGATGGGAGCTTAAACGCACTGTATTTTGACTTACAAATCTCATTATCGTTTCCAGTTCCTCATGATGTCACAGTTCCTGTGACTAGAGCCGCTGGTGAAGTTGATCATTTGAATTTTAGAGCTCTTGGATTGTTTTTTTTTTTCTCCCGAACCTTTTCCCAAAGAGTATAAATTGTGTAGCTGAAGCATTCACAGTCATCACAGATGCGGCTCATCTTTATCCTTTATATTGGATTCTTTGGAATAAGGTGATGAATAGAATTAATGCTTCTTAAAAATCCAAGGGAAATCTGGTAAATACTTATCTTTCCTCTCCTTACTATTTCGTTGAGTACGTAATGCCTTTTCATAACATATATGAGGGATACTTCCCACAAATTGAAAGATAGCCTCATTATTGAATGAGAATACTAGAGAGGCGACAAAGAGGAGATATGTAACATCATTTTCATTGGTTTTGTGATCATTATTGGTACGAAATAGAGAAAATAATCATATGAAAAATGTTGAAAGGTAAGAATATTGTTGTGAGATAGATTGAAGTAGAAGTCCGGACTTGACAGAAAAAATCGTGTGAAGTATCTTCCATCCATCAGAGCTAATGAGAAATTCTCCTCCATATGTCACCCCTAAATTTAGCATTACTTTCAAATAAAGTTTTCTTTCTTACTTGATCATATTAGTCTTTTTAGAAATGATAGACTTAGCCAATACTAGAAAATTAAAGCATGCTTTCTTAACAAGTCTAGCAAATATTTTACCCATTTCTTGATTCTAATTGAAAGGTATATCTAGGTTAATCCTAGTAAATTTAGCTTTAATGTTAGATTATAGTTGATGAGTTTCCTCAAGGTTCATCCTTAAACAAATAAATTCTTTCCTAATATAATTTACCTATAGGTGAAGGTATACCTAGAATTGAAAGAAAACTAATCTCAAAGTATTCTAAAAAACTATAGATAGACCTATTTTACATCATATCAAAAACATATGACATCCCTTGTATCTTACATACATTGATTACCCCCACTTCAAAGTAATAATATTAAATGATACATATGGTGAAAATCGTACGGATGGATGCAGCAAGGGAAATAATCGTATGGATGGAAGTGTATCGGGCAACATGAGAAAATGTCTCCTCATAATCTATTCCCTCCACCTGAGAGAATCCTCTAGACACAAATTTCGCTTTGTACTTCTCGGAACTTCCATCAACTACATGTTTGATCTTATAGATCCACTTGGAATTCACTACAGACTTCCCTTTCGATCTTAGAACAATATCCCATACATCATTCTTCATGATGGAATGATACTCTTCAGTCATGGCATATTTCCAAACCTGTTGACCTGCTGCTTCTCCATGACAATAAGGTTCAATATCAATGATGTCGCTTATAGCTAAAACATAGCTCAAAAAGCTCTGTGGTTTCTTTCTCTCTTGGAATGTACCACGAGGAGTTGCATGTCCCTCTGCCTCCTACAGATTCTTCCAAGCCCATGCAAGCCTCTTCTGGCCTACTGCAATGTCTCTGGGAACATCAACTATAGCTACGGGATCAACTAGATCAATTGGATCAATAACTCTCTCCCTCTGAATTGTTGAAGGGGGAGAAGGTATTGTCTCTTCTTTCTTCTCATTGTCAATATCCATATGAGATTATTTGGATCTTCGGAAGGCTATCTCTTCCTCAAAGGTGACATATCTTATGACCTCTATTTGTCTCTGACAAGGGATGTATATCCGGTATGCCTTCAAAGATTCATTATACCCCACAAATGTACCCTTTATGCCTGAAGGGTCTAGCTTGGTCCTCTTTTCCTTGGGTACATGAATGTATATTGAACACCCAAATATCTTGAAGTGTCTAACCTTAGGCTTCACTCCAGTGAAGGCTTCTTCGGGAGTCATGTTCTTCAAATTCTTATGAGGACTGTTGTTTTGAATGTACACATCTGTCATGGATTCCTCTACCCTCTACAAGATATCATAAAGAAACCTTTTGTCCACAAGTTCTGCTAGCTCTACTTTCTTCTCAAATAGTTTGACTCCCTTTGAGTCAAGTGACTCCCTCTGAAGTCTAAAGGATAAACATCTGCCCTGGAGGAAATTGTGACATCATCATTTTCTTGTGTTTCTATCCTGGAGACATCCCATGCCTTCTTAGGTCCTCTGTTGCCTCTATAGTACTTTACTAAGAAAGGAGAAATATGGGCTCTTGTACCAGGGATCATGGCCCTTCAATAATGAAATAAGAATTTTGGCCTCTCATATTAGGATAATAACCAAAATGGACTCACGTAGGGATAACAACCAAAATGGCCTCCTGTACTAGGGATAATAACCAACCAAGAAAAAATTGGACTCCCATACCAGGGATAATGGTCCAAGTCATGAGGGCTCCCATACTAGGGATAGTACCCTTCATTATCAAATGCAAGCTACTATAGAGTAATGCTGAAATCAAATAAGGAATGTAGTACAAAACTTACCTTAGTCTACAATCATGCTCAATATTGTTGTTGGTCCTCCTGAGTGCATTCTTCCCATAGACGATCAAATTGAGCTAAATCTCCTCTTCCATTGATACTTTGAATGAATGGTTGCCAATGCTTGGAAGAGAATGACAAGTTATTTATCTGTTATGGTTTCTCCAATGGCACCTAACTTATCTCTGATCTCTGAAATCTTCTTGAAGAATGTAGCAGTGGTGTCATTGAGTAAATGATTATCTTCCTATCTTTGACATCATATATCTTCCATTTAGCCTTCTCTTCATTGATTGTTTTTGCTGGTAGAGTTCCTTCTATCAATATCAATAGGTCACTCTCTTCTAAAGTGATGTGTAATCTTGACTTCCAGGAGCTAAAGTTGCTTAATCCATCAAGCCTATCTTCCACCAAAGTTATGCTCCTCATGGTTTGCATATTCTTCACAAACCCTAACGGCTAGGCTAGAAACCCTAGCTTTAGAAAACATGACAGCTAGGCTAGGATAGAAACCCTACGTCTCGTTGGAATTATGACTACCAACAAGAATCCTTGGAGAGTGAAAAGAACCCCAATGAGTTGTAAGAATTCCCAACGACCTGCATAAACCCTAAAAAAATGAAATATGCAGAAACCCTAGGGTCGAAAATCAAAACTTCTTCAACTTTCAATCGAAAAGTTGCAGGTGATGCATTGGACTAGGTTGTACCTTCATGTGAATAATTTAGGCCCAGCGCGCAAGGGAAAGTGCTAAAACTAGTCTAACAAGGAAAAGGGTAAGGGTCGTTTTTGCAGTTGTAGCAAGAAGGTGACAGCTAGCTTGGAAAGGTGTTGGAGTAGCTTGTGCAATGGCTCTTTCAAGAACACTGCTATGACACCATGTTGAATTTTTAATGATGGCTCAAACACATGTAGTTTCTTTTCAATTTAGCATGAACTTGAACCATAAACAATGCAACAACATAATAGCTGCAGTAACCAAGATCACAAGAAAAATAACCATGCACAAGACACAAGAAGTTATCCTGGGAAAACCCTTCTCAACCAAGGGAGAAACCCAACAACCCTTTACTATATTGCCAAGAGAAGAACCTTCACACCATAAACCCTAGCGCACACAAGAGGGTGCTCTATGACCAAGAAAGCTAGCACATAAGAAAAGTGTGCACCAAATTTCAGCTCACCAAGTTAAGCGTTTAGTGAATGAGATATGATCCACAATGGGGATGTATCTCTCTAATAAATACATGACCTAACTCATCAAATAGATGTGTCTATTGGCACAATAGGGTTGACTTGTACAACTCAATAATATAAATAATATTTTACATAATATTAATTATCTTTACACAGTAGGGACAACTTGTACCCTTCACAATACAAATTAGGGTTTTAGAATAGTCTTACTCTTTTATAATATAGCAAGGGGTCTCACACACATCCTCTAGTGCTCTGCCACTAGGGACAAGTCCACATGTGCTCAACCACAAGGGATGTCACTCTCAACAAATCAACTCAACTAAATCCATAGGAGTACGAACTGGAGAGCCATCTCAAGTCAAATTAATTAAGTTCATAGGAGTACGAAAGGAGACCATCTCAAGTCATCTCAACTCAGTCTAGAGGAGCACGACAAGAGACCAAAACAAGTCATCTCAACTCATCCCAGAGGAGTACGACTCACCTATCACATAGGCGTTCTCACAGATCATCTCAACTCAGTCTAGAGGAGTACGATCTAGAGAATATCTCATGAAGCTGCAATCGTCAACACATCCATTAGTCTACATTAGATAAATGTAGGACCTTCTAGTGGCAAACGAGCAATGAACTTTTCCCGTAAAAAGGGGGAGAGGGATTTGATTCTAGATAGCTAGCTGCTAGGTTTATCATTGTAGATAACTCATGATGATGAGATACATATATATTTGATGTCATTTTGTATTGGTTGCCTACTTTTGAGTCCTTGATTGGACAACTATCATGGTTTAGGATTTAGTATCGACATTGATGTATCATTTTTTATTTGGAATCCACTACATCATATACATTTATGTTTTTTCCATATTTATGTGCCAATGTGTTTATTTGATGTTATTGGTTTATATGTTTAAAATTTTGAAAAAAAAAAATTATTTGTATTTTTTAATGATTTATGTGGTATGCTGATTTTTTCATAGATGTTGCCCAAAAGTTGTATTCCAAACCCTCACCATTTTCTTGTCGATGCCAATATTTTTAACAATGATATACACAACTTAAGAGGCAGGGCACTTTCCCCAAAAGGGATTATGATCCTACGAGTACAAGATTGGGCTTAGCCAAACCTGAAAATACAAGAAATATTATAATATAAGGTTGGTACTGGCAAAAGTGAAGCTTACACCTTTTTCAACAATATGGTCTTTGAATTTTGGAAACAACAAAATTGACTAAGATAGGCCAGGGAAGCATGTGATTGGCTTACTAGAAATAATAATATCTTATTCCAGATTACTCATATATATACAATATAAAATAATCAATATTAACATGAGTGTTATCATGACAAGCATATTTATGAGAAGTTCAATTACTAACCAATGCAAAAAGACCTGCTTCTTTTCTAGGATATGTCTTTGCATTTGATGTGTTTGAACTGAGTTTCTTAACAGTATTTGGAATTCAAATTTGAACTTTATTCTAAGTTGATCAAGAACTTTTTCTCGCCTCTTAAATGCAATTCTTTCTAGAAAAGGGGAAAGTGTTCTGTTTAGAGTTTGGAGAAGGTTACATTTTCTTGTAAATCCAACCAAATAGTCTGGTTTGCAAACCCTGGTCTCCTAACAAACTCTATGGATTTGCAGCACAGTCGGAGTTCAAGGATCTTCCAAGCTTCATTTTTGGACAGTCCATGGGTGGGCCAAAGGCTTTGAAGGTTCACTTTAAGCAACCTCTTGCATGGGATGGGACTATTCTTGTTGCTCCTATGTGTAAGGTAACATTCGTGGCCCACCTTTATAAAAATCCCATTTCTTACTTTTTTATTGAATTCTAGCAAATTTGCATTATATGGTGTTATCCCCTTTCCCCTGAGTTAATGGTTCTTCAATAGCAATTTATTTTATCTTTGTTTCTAGAAGTTTTTGTGCTTATTAGTAGTATGATTAAACTTCAAACATGACAAAACACCTTCAACTGATAGATTGCAGAGAATGTCACTCCACCCCAGAAAGTGTTACAGGTTCTGAAACTCTTATCTTGCTTCCTTCCACCACAACAGAGATAGAAAACCAATTGAATAAGGTATGTTTTACATTTATTTTGAAAACCATGTTTAGCCCCCATTATAGCTATTTTATTGTCAATGCAATAGCCAATCGAAAATTCTCCAAAGGTAGTTTTACAAACTTAAAAGCAGTAAAGTATTTGCGTATACTCTCTCTATGAGGGCCAACAGGTGTGTAGGTTATATCATGGCCTTGTTTTATAAACTCAGCATAAATAAAAGATAAATACATGCAGGTGTCCCTTTACTAAACGAGTTCACACAAATCAACGTTACCAATAAGTTATATACACCTTTAATAGACAATGAATACAAAATAAACATCCATTTGTAATTTGAATAAAACGGTCTGAGTGGTTATGGTGGTTATGGTGGTTCTTGATTAACAAATGTTGAATTTGAGTTGCGTGTATTTACTTTTTAAGCAAAATGGATGCAATTTATGGAAGGTTCCATGCTTTGTCATCTTTCTTTTCATGCTTACACCATAATGTGTAGTGTGAGTGCTGAGTTCAATTGTATTTGATCCTCATGGCGAGTAAAACAATATTTTGTGGGCTTGTTGGGCTGTGGTTTAGTGGTTGAGATAAGACTTTTACATTTTAATTACTCAAAAGAAATAAATCCTTAGAAATTTAGTTGTAATGTGAGCATTGAGTTCAACTGTGATTGATCTGGATAGGCACTGATAATTACCCAAAAGAAGAAATAAATCTTTGGAAATTTAGTTGTAGTGTGAGCATTGAGTTCAATTGTGATTGATCCCAATAGGCACTGAAATATTTTCTTGTGAGTCCATCAAGCTGTATTTTAGTGGTTGAAACGGGGCATCACCATGTTAATGACTCAAGTTTAGACCTTGTAGAACATAGTGATCTGGAAATCAAGTTGTTAGATGAATTGGATAGTGTTTCATATATTCAACATTCTTTTTTTTTTCATTGAGCTTTGATGTAATTAATTTATTTTAGACTAAATTTACAAGAAATTTCAGATTTATTTAGGTATTTAGTCTTCAATCTTGTACTATAAATATAAATATTGATCTTTGGTATCTAGTCCTTCAAAATCATTTACCATAAATATATATTATTATGTAACATAAAAATAGTGAAATGAAGAGTTTTTTTCAACCAAATATTGCATTCATTGGGTCTGTTGTACATATCAATTGGTATTCATTATATAAACCAAAAATCATGGTAGATTGCTTGGTAAGAGTACCAACCAAGACCCATATGTTTTTTTTTTTCGCATAAAGATATACAAGTCATAAATCTAGAATTATTTTTAACAAATGATGAATTTGAGTTGCGTGTATGTACCTTTTAAGCAAAATGGATGCGATTTATCGAAGGTTCCATGCTTTGTCATCTTTCTTTTCATGCTTTCACCATAATGTGCACTGTGAGTGCTAAGTTCAATTTTATTTGATCCTAATGGCCAGTAAAACAATATTTTGTGAGCTTGTTGGGCTCTGGTTTAGTGGTTGAGATGGGACTTTTACATTTTAATTACTCAAAACAAATAAATCCTTGGAAATTTAGTTGCAGTGTGAGCATTGAGTTCATTTTAATTACTCAAAAAAATAAATCCTTGGAAAATTTAGTTGCAGTGTGAGCATTGAGTTCAATTGTGATTGATCCCGATAGGCACTTAAAAATTTTCTTGTGAGTCCATTGCGATGTATTTTAGTGATTGAGATGGGGCATCACGATGTTAATGACTCAAGTTTAAACCTTGTAGAACATAGTGCTCTGGAAATCAAGTTTTTAGATGAATTGGATAATGTTTCATATTCAACATTCCTTTTTTTTTTCATTGAGCTTTGATGCTTTTTATGTGAGAAAAGTTATTTTCAATAAATTAATTTATTTTAGACTAAATTTACAAGAAATTCCAGATTTATTTAGGTCTTTAGTTTCCAATCTTGAACTATAAATATAAATATTGATCTTTGGTATCCAGTCCTTCAAAATCCTATACCATAAATATATATTATTATGTAACTTAAAAATAGTGAAATGAAGATATTTTTCCAACCAAATCTTGCATTCATATTTTTCCAACCAAATCTTGCATTCATTGGGTCTGTTGTACATTCGTTATATAAACCAAAAAACATGGTAGATTGTTTGGTAAGGGAGTACCAACAAAGACCCATATGTTTTTTTTTTCTCTTTTTTTTTTCGCATAAAGATATACAAGTCGTAAATCTAGAATTCTTTTTTAATTTTTTTTTCTAGCTAATATATCTTAGGAGAAACTCTTTAGACACTTCCTCTCATTTTGAGGATGGTACCCAAGGTAAACCTTAGATTCTTCAAGGCATAAGGTCAGGTCAACAACTCATGAATAGATCATTTATAGCTCTTCAACAATAGACTCAC
>ML779492.1:212730-227430 GCA_009831015.1 Picea engelmannii | reverse complement strand
AAAGAAATCCTTTGACTTTATTTTATTATTACCTCACTCTTAATTAGAGAAATCCTTTTACTTTATTCTATTATATTATTATCTCATAATAATTATAGTAAATATCACACTTAATTAATGAAATCCTTTTGCTTTCATTATCAATCTTTCCTAACAACTCACTTTAATTATTAGTCTCTTTCTTATGCCTACTTTTATTTCTTTAATAAAAATCCTATTAATTTCATTATGAATTGTTCTCATCAAATTGTTTGAACACTATTTACTAATTTTTTTTTTGTAAATCAGTGTAGGAATCTATATTACTTGTAGGTATTATGATACAAAAAAATGGGGGATCCTGGTCTGCCTAGAAGGAAACCAGACCAGGGGGTCCCTGCTGCTAGTGTTGGTAGTTACGGTGGATGTATCTAGTCTGCCACAAAGGGAAACCAGACCAGACCTTCCATATCCAGTTTCAAAAGAATAGACATAAAGAACTAACTAAAACTTTCCAACTAAACCAGAGTCTGTTACAGGTATGAACTAACCTTCTACTGCCTGGGCATAGCTTCCATTAAACTAACAAAACCAAAAAGCTGAACCTAAGAGTTGTTACAGCCCCTGGGGGTGCTCCTTCATGCCATCCACCTGACCCTTATTATCCTCCTTTGGGGAGATCGTGAGGGTCTTTCTGATTTGGGCTGGTGTGCCTTGTCCATCCACCGGTGTGATTTCCATGAGATGAACATATTGTATGTAAAGGTGGAACTGATCCGCCAACCGCTCCAGCTTGCATTTTTGGTCCTTCTTTACCTCTACTAACAGTTTGATGATTGTCTCCAGACCGTTGAGGTGATGTTGGATTTCGTCCAACATGGTCTTGGTTTCTCGATTATACTCCTATCTTTCTTCCTCCCTTTCTCATTTCACTTTCCCAATCAACATATTGGTTAGCTAGGCCATATCTACCATTTTGTGGTAGAGGGTTTCCCTGGGTCGTGTAGCCCCCGGATCAGTCACCCAGTCCGCTTCCAACGCCATGTCACCCCACTATTTTCCTTTGCACTCGTCCTTTAATTCCTCTTCCCACTAGGTNCTTCCCTTTTGACGAAACCAGAGTGTGGAAGGTGCCCTCCACATATTTCGCTACCTGCTCCATTCTTGTTAATCGTCGCGAACTTTCTGGGAATTCCTTCCTAAGGGGGATCCTCTTCCTCTGCATGTGCTTCAGTCATGCCATCTCTCTTTTCCTACCATAGATCCTTATTTGGCTATTATGCCTATCCCTCACTTCACAAGTTTCCTTAATCAATCTGCCCTTGAGACTATATTGACCCTTACTGCTATGATTCTTTTGTTTTCTTTTTCTCCTGTTGTCCCTCTTCTTATGGCATTTCCTTTGTTGTGGGCCTATACTTCCTGCCATAATTTGCTTGAGGTGGTGAGCGCTCCCGTCATTATTTATTGGTAAGGATTGTTTGATCATGACGGTACCACCTTTATCCCTATACTTGCCACTTCCATTTCTTGCTTGCAATCCAATTGTGCCTATCCCCGTACTTGTACTGGGGGCTGGTGGATCGTTCCTAGTTATCATCATCTCCTCATGCCTTAATTCTTTCGTTGCATTCGGCTTGTTGGCTGGCCATTCAACCTTGCTATCCCCATGAATCTTGCTGATATATCATCCTTGCTTCCATTCTCCAACATGTTGCCTATAGTGATCACGCATGATAATTGGTGGCCAAGTGTTAGGCAATCATACTCTGCTTGGATCCCACGTTATTTTGAGAAGCCTTCTGTTTTCCTCCTTGATGTGACTATCACTTCTAAAGCTTCCATCACAATATTTTGTTGACAGGTGGTTGTAGTATGTCCTCAGTTTCCCGCTCCGTATCTTGGTCCAGGCCTCATCTAGTTTCGGGCCTTCCTTGTCGACCCCCTCGTTGGCGAGTTTGTCTGCTAGTGAATTTGTCGTCCTGCGCACCCACCGAAACTCCACTGTGATCAAGGTTTTCATATGCTCCTGGATTTTTTGTAGGGACTGTGTTAGGCACCATTGTCACTACACCTTGCCCACTCTGGTGTCGTTTTGGATTCTTTTTGTCGTGTTGATAACCAAGGTGGAGTCACCTTCCACAATGGTGTTTTTCATCCCTTCTCTTCATAGGATTTCAAGGTCGAGCTCCAGGGCTCTGAATTCTGTTGCGTTGTTTTTTGAGTTGCCTATGCTCCCAGCATATAGGTGGATGATATTGCCTCCACTGTCTCTAATCACTCCACCTTCCCCTGCCACTCTCGGATTTCCCTTCGTCGCCCTGTCAAAATTCAGTTTGAGGATCCTTGGCGGAGGAGGGGTCCAGCTATGGATTCCTGTCTGGATCTGCAGTTCACGGCCCACAGGTATGCTATAGCTCCAATATTTCAGATAGAAAAATTCCAGGATGCGGGAGTCTTGGTCTGTAAGTTGAATTTTCTCCTTATTGTGGTTATGGCTCAACATCGTTTCTCTTATTTGAGAGACTATTGCATCCTTTAGCCTCTCTGTCGATAGGTTGTCATTCCTGAAAATGCGCATGTTCCTTTCTTTCCAGATCACCTAATGGACCATCCTCGACGTTAGACTCCAACATAGGTTCACCATTTCATTTTCATTGTATC
This sequence comes from Picea engelmannii, assembly GCA_009831015.1. NCBI lineage: Eukaryota > Viridiplantae > Streptophyta > Pinopsida > Pinales > Pinaceae > Picea > Picea engelmannii. Next base: position 224,787 of record ML779492.1, on the reverse strand, counting down.
TATCGTTCCAGTCTTTGATGGTTGCTCTGATATTACCTCTGAATCGACTCGATTGGTGGTAGATGCATGCCACCCAATCCAAAATTTTGGCTGTGTAGTTGCATTCGTCGAGGAGGTGATAAGTTTTTTCCTCCTTGACCTCACAAATATGGCAGTGAGAGGGACCTATGAAACCCCTTTTCATGAGGTTCTCCCAGGTTAAAATTTTGTTGTGTAGTACTAGCCATTTGAACAATTTGATTTTTTTCCATTGGGGACTCTTCCAGAAATTTTCCCATTATGGATCCAGATTTTATTGGTCCTAGCCCTCGATGTAAGACCGAGTTTATTTTAGGTTAATTTTTCCCCCATTTTTCTCGCCCCACCTCAATTGATCATATTCTTCAGAGACCCCGATTTTCCTTTTCCCCAATTCCTTCTCCACCTCTTTCATTATTGTTTCGATTTGGGCCCCATTTTGTGGATTAAGCTTGTCCCAGATCCTCCATCTGGCGCTACCATCCCCTTGCTTCCAGTATTGATGGATTTTTGTTTTTCCTTGCTCGATCATTTCCTATTTGAGCTCCTCCCTATCTGGAGTTTCCATTCTGGGTTCCTGTTGCCACGTGTCCTCCCAAAACCTTGTTGTTCTGCCATTTCTAACTTCCCAGAAGCTGTGATTCTAGATCCAGTTTTTGTTTCTCCAAGCGATATTCCATATGTTTCACCCCTCCCTTGTGCCCATGAACCGAATCCTCTCTTGGTTGTTGATGTTCAGGGCATATTTGGCTTTCCAGAGATTCACCCACGACGTCGATTTCTCTTTTACCCATCTCCACCAAAGCTTTGCCCCGTAGGCCTCGTTGGTTACCCGTGGGTCTTGTAACCCCATGCCTCCTTTTCTCTTCGGTCTGCATACCTTATCCCAAGCCACAAGGGCCCATTTCTTTTTGTTCTCAGTGCCTCTCCATAAGAAATATCTTTGGATGGCTCTTATCTTTTGTAGTATGCCTTTGGGGGTTGGAAACACTGACATCATAAACGTTAGAATTGCTTGTAGGACCCTTTTGGTGAGGATAAGCCTTTCGGCCAAGTTTAGAGATCTGTACGTCCATTTTCTTACCCTCTCCTACAATTTACTGATAACTCCTTCCCACGTTGAATTTCTACAAGCTCTATCCATCAAAGGGGATTCCCAAGTATTTCGTTGGGAGCATTTTACGTTTAAACCCCAGAATATTGGCCAAGTTTCTTTGAATTGTCAGATTAGTATTGAAAAAATATATCATGGATTTGGAGTGATTGATTTCCACCCTCGAGGCTTCCCCGAAGTCTTCTAATATTTTTTTATAAGCCTTCACTTCCTTTACCGTGGGTGTGCCATGAAGCAGAGTGTCATCAACGAATTGTTGGTGTGTTGAGGTTGGACATTTTTCAAACGGCTTGAGGCCTTTTATTTCACCAGCTATTATTGTGTTGTTTACACTTTTTCTCAGCCCTTCCATCATAAGAATGAACAGGAAGGGGGATAATGGATCCCCTTGTCTAATGCCTCTAGACAGATAGAAAGGTTTGGTTGGGGCTCCATTTATTAACAACGAGAAACTTCTTGTTGAGACTAGAGTGATGATCCACTTGATCCAATGCTAGTCGAAACAAAAATCTTCCAACGCCTTATCCATGTAGTGCTAGCTTATTTTGTCATAAGCCTTCTCCAGGTCAAGTTGGATTATCATCCCCCTCTCCTTTGATTTTTCAGAGTGTGGATTATCTCATGGGCTTGGATGATATTGTCCAGGATTTGTCTCCCTTCCACATAGCCCGCCTGTTCCTATGAAATCAGTGTAGGAAGGATTGGTTTCAGTCTATTGGCTATGACTTTGGAAATTATCTTATAAACCACATTGCACAAAACTATTGGCCTGTAGCGATCCATAGTTCTAGCTTCATTTTCTTTTGGGATCAGAATAATCATTGTGGCGTTTAAAGATTTCAGGATGGAGGCTGAGCGTCTGGAGTCCTCCTCCACCCCATATATTTCATACTTAACCACATCCCATCAGGTTTTGAAGAATTCCACTATGAAGTCATCTGGGCCTGGGGCCTTTCCATTCGGCATCTCTCGGACCACTTAGTTGATTTCTTTCTCTGTGATGGGTTTGCATAGGATGACATTTTGATCCTCTGTGACCAATTTGGGGATGTGTTGAGTTATCCTCTGGATGGCGGCAAATCTGTCTCGATTGGGCTCTTTGGCTATCCCTTGGAATTGATTGACCAGTGTATTTTCAATGTCCTGGTGGGATTCTCTGTCGATCCTGTCTTGATCCCTAATCTTCAATATTTTGTTATGAGATCTTCTTGCTATAGTTGTTCTGTGAAAAAACTTGGTGTTCCTTTCCCCTTCTTTAAGCCAACTTATTCTATATTTTTGGAGCCAAAGGGTTTCTTCCTACTTACATCTTGCTTCCCATTTCTGGAGCATTTGGTTTTCTTCTTTTTTCTGATCCTCAGTGTATCCCTCTTGGATGAAAAGTTCATGTAGCTTCCTCATCCTATCCTCGATGCTTTTTTTCCCCTGGTCTATGTTCTCGAAGACTTATTTGTTCCACTCCTTAAGTTTTTGTTTGATGTACTTGAGTTTCTTGTGTAGTTTCAACATCCTCATCCCTTGATCCAGGAGTTCCTCCTGCTACCATTGGTTGATGTTCTCCTTTAAAGGAGGGTGGTCAATCCAAAATTTCTCAAATTTGAATGGCCTGTTTTTTGGTGTGGTATGAAAATTTGCTGCCAATTGCACTGGCCAGTGATCTGATTCCCCCCAGGGGAGGATGTTGCAATCCAAAACTAAACCCTGCATAATGATGGATTCTGAGACCAGGAATTTGTCTAGCCTTTTGGCTACTTGGTGGTGAGCTAGACATTTGTTATTCCAGGTGAATTGTCCATTGTTGGTCTTGATGTCGACCAACTCCATTGTGTCTATGAAAGCTGAGAATTCTTTTGCATCCCTGTCCAGTCTTCGGTTACCCCCTTTTTTCTCAGCTAGAGTAGTATTGATGTTGAAATCCCCATTCAGAATCCAGTGGAGGTTATTGGTTCGTTCTTTTAGATTCTCTAGGTCTAGGAGAATTCTCTTTTTTTCCTCCAACACCTGGGGGCCATACACATTCGTGCATAGGACCTACATCATGTTCCCTATAACTTGCATGTTAACATATAGTGTGTGTCTCGTGGCTTCTCCCGAGAGTAGGTTCACCGATTGTGGGTTCCACAAGGTGAGAATTCCTCCCACCATCTGTTGGCTTTCTACAACCAATATCTTGTACTTACTCCAATGTTTTTTACTAATTGTTTCCATTCTATCCAGATTGCATTTTGTTTCTTGAATGAAACAGAGGTCAGGTTGTTCCTTCCTCAGTCTATTCTTAAGGATTCGTTGTTTTCTTGGGCTATTTAGGCCTCTTATATTCCAATTTATAATATTCATTTAAACATGCGGGGGGGAGTTGGGGAAGATCTTTTTAATCTTACCTGAGTTTATCAGTAGGGCTCCTAGTTCTTGTAGGGCTATGTTGTTTGATTTCCCACCTTTATTCCTCCTTGCCTACTTGGGTGAGTGTTGTGGTTGTCCATCTTTTGTTTTGATTCCCAAGTGTCCTATATCGCCATGCGTGCACTTGGTTCCTCTTTATTTTTCTTCCTCCCTTAGGAGGAAGAGATATTGAATGCGATCCAATTGCTCTGTTGGCACATTGTCAACTCCCTGCCTTTTCCATTGTTCCAGTATGTTCGAGAGGTCTATCCCTTCCCTTTCCATGATGTCTCTGATATCTGGGTATTTTGTTCCCACCTCGCTTGGTGTCATCTCAGCATCTCTATCTACCTCCTACATTGGGGTGTTGGCGTCTTTGTTTCCTCCTTCCATAGAACTCGCGTTGCCTTATGGCTCTCCCTTGTTCTTTGGATTTTCTATGTTCTCATGAGTTGCATGTTCACCTATTTCCCTAGGTTTTGTTCTTTCCTTTCCCCCTTCTTCCCCCTGGTTGGGGCTGCCCCTTCCTTCTGCTCTGCTACTAGCTTATGGGTTGCTTCTTGTTGGGGGCTTGCCTTGTCTTCTATTTCCTTTGCCTTTGTAATTCGGCCTCACAAAACCATCCTCATCTTGTTGTTGTTTGGTATTTTTCGATTCTTTTTTTTTTATTGAGAGGGAATTCTCTTAGTAGTTTTTCATGTTCATGACACCTTCTACATCGAAACAGGATCTGCTCATAGTCTATACTTTGGATCCATTCCTCATCCCTGAAATCCAAGCTTATGGCCTCCAGGAGAGCCCCCAAGATGTCCATCTCTATGCAGATCCTTGCATAGGATGTGTATCTTCCTTTTAATGTTGCTTTCGAAGTCTTGACATATTTTCTGACCCTGTTCCCTATTGCTTTGAAGGTGGATAGAAGTCAGTAATCGAGCGGTAAGGAGTAAAGCCTTAGCCAGACTGGGACATTTTTAAAAGTTTATTTCTTTGGGGAAAATTTTTCCTTCCATGGCCACATGTACATCCCCACCGAGGTGTGGAAATATGTCCCCCCTCAAAGATTTTATCCCTATCCTCTAGGTTCATGAAGACTACTGTAAAGAAACCTTTCGATCCCAGGTGGAGTTCAAAATCTCCACTCGGCTTCCATTGGTATTTTATTCAGTTGCGCAAAGTCTTTTATGTGGGCCACAGGCCCATAAACTTGCATATCAAAGCATGCATCTTCATCTGATCCCAAAAGAGTTGAGTTTGGGGGTCTTCCACGATAACTTTGGGGATCAAATCTTTTTTAGGTTTACACGAGTTATGCCCACCTACCCCACTAGGGTTTGTCATTTCTTGCACATTGTTCTGGGCTTCTCTGGCCTCCTCCCCCACGCGATCACTTTTGCCTTGGTTGACCTCTTGATTCTTTTATGTCCCTGATCCCGAGGTTCCTGTCAGGGGTTCCTTAAAACCGACATTGTGTGGGCCTTTCCCTCTATCCACCACTTCCTACTTGTAGGAGGTAGTTCCACTCCCTCCCCCTCTGGTAACCATGTTGGTTGTCACTGCTGAAATTGTAACTGTTAAACCCTAGACCTGAATCTATCGTCAGAGGATGTCAGACCTTCTTCCTATTCTATGGCTTCGACCAGTTTTTCTCTTTAAATACTATTTACTATTACTTTATCACCTCCATTACATTTTTTCTCCTAAAACGACTTTTTCCAATTCTTTATTCATTTTTATTAGTTATCCTCTCTCTGCAACTCACCTTAATCCCTTGTTTTGATACTTTATTATTATTCTTATTTTATCTAATCTCAACAACCTCTTTTATTACCTCTTTAAAAACCCTATTATTTTACCTTTATTGAATACCTAATCTCAACGACTATTTCTAATAATTTATTCATTTCTATTCGTTATTAACTTACCATTCTCTCCCCTTTAACGATTACTTACCATTCTTCTTCAGTAAATACAAGCCTCGACACTCTTTTCCAACATATTAACTTCTTATGTCCTTGATGATGGGTGTCCACTCAAAACGTTGGACGTTTCAAAACCTCACACAATTTTTATCTAGGAAATTTTTCTAGCATTATGACTAAGTATGAAAACCTACATACTCAAAAAAAAACAAAGTATAATTTCTCATAATTTCATCTTTATTGAGAGAAAACAAAGTATATTGCTACTAGGATTGGGAGAACATCTTCTAAAATTATAGTGTTTGAATCATGGGTGGAAACCTCTGAAGCTATTCTAAGAAAATTGTTGAACTCCTCTTTATTGAAGAACTGACCTTACAATCGTCCACTAAAACATTTTTTCAAAGGGTATTGTTTTCTTGCACTTGGGTTGAGATGAATTTTGTACCTAAGGAACCATAAAATTAGTGTTGGGATACTCCTTCATAGTTGAGGTGTGTGGGATAAAAGAGTTAATTGAATGTTTGTCTCAAACAAAAGAGGATAAAAACCTCAGTGGAGGAAGCTAGTAATGTCAATACTAGCGTAGGTAGTGGCCAAGGAGGAGGTTGAGGTGGAGTATTAAGAAAACCTATTCAAAGATAAAATTGTGAATACCCTGGTCATATTTTTAGGAGTTGTCCTCAGCTGAAGAGGCCTAGGTGAGGCCACTATCGAGCCACTTGCCATAACACTGAACATTGTTTGAAACTTCTAGAGAAATGGGAAGCTTGGGTTTGGCAAAGGAATTTTAACCTATTTGTTTATGGACCCTGGTCTATGGGAGACGATGGGGGTCCTAATTTGAACAGAGGCGTAGCCTAGACATGTGGCGACCAAGGACCCAATACACTAGGGAATATTAGAAAGGTTTTTCCCACTGTACTTGACTTTGACACAACACAACATAAGCAATATTATAAGGAGAACCTCGACCTTATGCAGGGGAAAATTGCTATTGCAAGATAAAATGCTACTTTATCCCCCCCCCAAGAATACAAGAATTCAATGTGTTGAGAAGGATAAGGTTGCCAAAGAAGAAGGATCATTGGAGCACTCATCATCAACCTAAAATGATTGAATGTCATGCCCATGGAGGAAGGGATCTTACCATGTCAATGCCCCTAGCTTAAGCAAGTCGTAGTTGCTTCCATAGATTAATGGATCCTCTGAGGAATGTCAATGCTAAGATATGGAAATTGTCAATTCCTTGGTTGACACTTCTTGATATGTGAAGAGAGGCGGGTCTCCAAGCATGCTTCCCTATTGAGGTAAGTATACCATCAATATGGATTAATTAAATGACCTATAGATTCGAAGGTAGGTTTGACATTATCAGACACTATGGAGTGCACAAACCGTAAATAGAGAGTTAATCCAACCAATGATGCTAATTCATGCTTGTGCTTCCCACATTTAGGAAAAAGGTGCTCCTCAAACCATTCCACCCAAGGTTTATTATACCCTAGGACACAAATCCATAAGGCCATATTTAATGTATACAATTCTCTTAATAAATCCCTTAGGAAATATTTCTCCTTTTAGCAAAACAAGAGGTTGTAGCCTTGAGATACAACAAATTTCTCTAGTGAAATTGACCTAAATCTAGCTTGGTCAAAGACAACTAATGGCCCAAGATTACCAATGCCTTCAAAACTATGCAATGAACAAAATTAAGTGAGTAGATCCTATATTTTACAAGATATTACGCATAGTAATAACCAATGTCAATGGATAAAGCACAGGGTCTCCACTTCGAGAACCTGTGACATAGCATCTATGTTCGTGGGATATTAAAAAAAAACCCTAATTTCACTATATATTGAAAAATACCTCTCAAAATCATTTTATACCCCCCAATACCTATAACCCCTCATACCTTACACCACCCCCCAATACCTACAATATATTGACCCTATTTTTCATCAATTTAAAACCCCCTTTATGAATGAACGTGATAAGATATGGATAAAGTACATACAACTATCGTAGAATCTATAAATAGATGTATTATGTCTATGTTAAATTATTCTAAAATGTTTAATTGATCCAGGTGGATATTGGTGGCCACGCACCTATTCCACTTGGACCCCCACCATTGCTTCTTTCAATTTTTCAGTTTCCGCACAGTTTACTATTTTTAGCAGTTTTTCGGGTCCTAAACTTCCGGAGCCATTTTGAGGCCTTAAACGACGTTTTTTGGGAAAATGGGGAGCAACATGGATCATTGATCGATGTTTCTCACCCAAAAGTTGTAGTCCTTGGATAGATCTTTCTAACGAGGTATGGAACGTGTCAAACGAAGATCATATGCCAAAGTTACGTCCCCGAGAAGTTGATGTACCAACTTACCCAAACGGGGCCCATAGTCTTGGCGTTTCATCTCCTAGGGTTTTCCATTGTTTCTCAATAATAATAGGCCTTCGAGCCTCATTGTAACACAGTTTAGAGGCCAGTAACCGCCACATCTCTTCTCAGAGATAAGCTACCAACGCCCTAGCTAGTTTATTTCCATTCTGTCTGTAAGCATATTTCAGTCATTTGTTATTAATGAAATGAAGTCTTATTTCCCCTGCATCTCTGTGTTTATGTGTATTTCTATATTTCATTGTGTTCCTACATAAATCCGGATCATTAATGCACAATGTCTTGTATTAATCTTCGAAGTGCATTTGATTTAATTGGAATAAAGAAGGACTAACTTGATTTGTGTTTGGCCCGCAAGGGTGTAGACTGACTCGCAAGTATCGTGTTAATGAAGAAAATATTTAAAGGAGGTCTCAAGTTCGATTCTCACCCCGACTTACCCATGCCCCATGCTTGTAGGTTGTGTGAATGCACCTAAACATAAAAAAAAATAACAATTAAATTGAACAAAATTACAATGAACCTAAATCCATAATCCATTTTAATGATTAAAAAACACCCCAAGAAATTTCACTCTTCATACATCCACACTCAACAAATGATATGGATATTAACTTTTCACTATTGTTTAGTGTTTACATTTACTTTGTTATTCATATTTATTATAGTTTAGTTTGTATATTAAATTTTCACTATTATTTATATTTACTTTGTTGTTAATTATTATCATATCTTAATTTGTAAATTAATAAATATACATCATATTTTTACATACCAATAATTATTTATGTGGTTAATGTTTTTACATAATAAAATATTTTTAAAGTTTTTTAAGAATGCTTAATATTATTAATATGTTCAAATATACTAAGAAATGCTCACAAATATGCATTCACTTTGTTGTTAACTAATATCATATCTTAATTTGTACATTAATAAATATATATGATGATAATGATGATTAACGTCCATTAAGACGGAATTGGTTTATTGGACCTTAAGAGGGTAAGGGATTAGTTTTGTTGAGTTAAAAGGTTGGGAAGGTTGGTACTCTGACAAATATTTTTAAATTGAGATCTAATGTGGGTATAAGCTGGACAATCTAGGAGAAACTGTTTTTCATCTTCAACCTTCTTAGTGTCACAAAGCTGAGAATTTTTTGTTGGAATGATTCTTACAATAAAATTGGTTTGGATTTGAGTTTGTTACGGATAGTTGAGATATTATCTCAACTATCTAGATTGTGTAGTTAAGATAGCTATCTATCTTAAGCGACTTGTAATTGCATTTATATTGTGATTATACGTAATGAAAACTAGTTTTGATGTGTATCTTGATTTGCAATTTGGTATCAGAGCACTCACTTTGGGTTATCTTCCTCGCGGGAGAGCCCAATAAGATGTGAGTGTGTGTAGGTGAGTGTTGAATTTCTTTCCATAAGTGTGTGAAGATTTATGTATGCATGTGTGAGCGAGGTTGTTGAAGGATATATGTGAGCATGGAGGATCCATCATCCAAGAAGAATACGTTGTTGTCAAAATCATTGTTAGCGCTACATCAACGTTGAAACTTTTAGTAGAAAGGATCCTCGCAGTCAAAGAAGAGAGGGAAGCCATCATCCGAAGATAGTGAATTGATGCAATTGTGGTAGAGCTTCTTTCCCACCGTCCAATAGCAATCTTGTGATCTGGTTTCTACACTGAAGAGTTCCTATGTGTTTCCTGGTGTGAAATTTCAGGTGACTGCGTCAAATAGAAGCCTGCCCTGCCATCAATTTTCTATAAAGAATAAATTTGTCATCACTGTTGTGGGAACCTTGCCTACTGGTTTGATTTTAGATAAGGATCCATATCTTAATATCCACTACTACCTTGTGTCCAGAGAAGGACGTCGTCAAATCTTTCAATATGCCAATATATTTTTTTGTTATGTGTGTTTTTTTTGAGCTACTAGTTAGAGTCTCCAAGATAATCCACAGAGGAGAGCTTGCGGTTATTGTTGTGCAAAGATCTGCAATTGAAGCAAGAGCTCTCACAGAGTTGTTATGTTCCTTTTATGCATATCGGTGACTGCGTGGCAAAAGAGCAAGTGAACTTGAAAGTCATTAAAACATGAAGCAATGTAATGATAGGGATTATTGGTACATAGGTGACCTTGAGAGAAGAGGTGCAATCCAAAGATCCATAGGTAAAGCCATCTTGAATCTTCGTTTATCTTTCAAAATTTAGGGTATCAATCAAGAAGCAATGTCTCGATTTTGAACTCATTAAATTTTCAGGTTGAGTACTCAATTGGAGGAGTCTATAGTATGGGTAAACACAATGGATAGGTCACATATTTTTCTATAGATCAGTTGTTTACAACTCGTCAACCCTCGGCATCAAAGGATGGCACGGTCCAAATTTGGGATAATTTGTTTGATGCTGGCAAAATTGTTTGTTTCGTGTACATTAAATATATGCAGGGTTATTGTGTGGTGTGATATGCGTGTTTGTAAAAATGTATAATGCAAAACCAATCAATGTACAGAGTAACATAATTCAAATCGGTGGTTCTCAACATTTGTCGGTGCCAAGAGAATACATCACGGATTTGATTATGTCTACATTCTGTCAGATACTGGTGGGGCTTGTTGTGCTTCAGTGCTTTAAGATTATCAGTTTCACGTTATCCTTGTATATACTATTGTATGTGCATTTAAAAAAGTCAGTTGTATGATTGACTGCTAAAAATATCCAGTAGTCGAATCATTGTCCTATATAACTATCAAAATTTGCTCTTCGGGGGAATTTAAAAAATGGTAGTGTATCCATAGGATAATCCAGTATCAAGATTGTCCTTCAGGAGGTCGAGAAGTGTCAATTGTACAAATTCGTCAACGATGGGCATAAGCGTTGTTGTCTTAAATGAGTTGAAAGGAAAGCTCGAACTTGTGGAGAAGAAAGAGCGTATACCGAAAGATTTCAGAGTGGATAGGAGCACTGATGAAGACCATATCAAGACAAATATCTATGTTGAAATTTGAATATTGCAATTATGATATAATATTTGTAATGTACTCATTATGGGAGGGTGTTGGAATAATGCTTACAATAGAATTGGTTTGGATTTGAGTTTGTTATGGATAGTTGAGATATTATCTCAACTATCTAGATTGTGTAGTTAAGATAACTATCTATCTTAAGCTACTTGTAATTGTATTTATATTGTGATTATACTTAATGAAAAATAGTTTTGATGTGTATCTTGATTTGCAATTTTTTTTCTTCACTTGTCAAAACATAGAGATAATTTTGATCTTATAAATTAGGGTTAATTACATACCAATAATTATTTATATGATTAATGTTTTTGCTTAATAAAATATTTTTAAGAATACCTAATATTGTGAATATGTACAAATATTAAAAAAACTTATAAATATTATAATATAGAGTAATATTTTAATATTCATTATAGAAGAATATTTTAGTATTCATTATTCTTTCTTGAACAATAAAAGTATTAAAATATATCTTTTAATTAATTAATTAATTTATATGATTCAAATTTTATAAAATACAAAAGTTTATATTAGTAAATTTTGTTAAATAAAAATATAAACATTTTAATAGAATGTTATAAATTTAAATTTAAATTTTTAAAAAAATTTAAAAATATAATTTTTTTAATTTTATATTTATAAAATAGATTTTTTTTTTAATATATGTAAAATTAAAATTTTAATAAAATATGTTGAAAGAAGAAAATTTTAAAGTCTTGAATAAAACCATCATCCAATTAGTTAAGAAATTTTGATGTTTCCTCTATGAAATGTGAAAACGATTCCCAAAATGCTAATGTTTTACTCTGAATAAATAAAAGTGAGATAATTTCCTAGGGTTATTAAGATATTTTATAAAAAGATATATTATGAATTTATGATTTTTATTTATTTATTTTAATTAATTTTAAAAATATTATAAAAATATTTATTTTAAATAAATTTTAAAAAACAATATTAAATATTTTTAAATGATATTTGATTGTGATATTTGATTGTGTTGAAACAATTTATATTGTTTTTTATATGATCTTACAAGGGTAAGGGAGATATATAATTTTTTCCCTGCTCAAATGTAGCATTTAAAAAAATCAATAACAAAAAATATTTCTATTACCACAAGTTAAATAATTTTATATCAACTTTATATATATATATATATATATATATATATA
>ML779492.1:188993-208491 GCA_009831015.1 Picea engelmannii | reverse complement strand
TGATAATGGGGCCTGCGACGCTGCTTGCGGCGACGTTGCTTGCGGCTCCAATGCCAAAATCCGCCATAGAGAATTTATTCAGCTAAATACTAAAAGCAAGTAAAGTGCAAATGCAAGCGCGTGAGGGGAGCGGAAAAACGCTGAGAGCGAGCAAGTGAAAGTGAGAAATGCAGGAGAATTGATGATCTGAGTAAGTAAATATCAGAAGAGGAGACGGAGGTACATGGCCCCTTTAATATTTAGTCTCTCAGCTTTTTGAAAACGTTGTTCCCACTAAGTTATTCTTATAAAATGATAATGAGAGTGGGCCTTAATTGGTCTCACCTTTAGAAAAAGTTGGAATTATTGTGTTTTTTTTTTTCCACATGAAAAATTACTCTATATATTCAGAGGGATATATAAATATACAATGACAGACTCTGTTTAAGAGAGTCACAAAGATAGACATAGCTGGCGAATAAAATAACGACAAATCCGGCAGAAAATTAAGTCCCCAATCCGGCAATGCCTGGACCACAACTTCACAAAGTAAACAACCTTCTGGTCAAAAGATAGGCATCTAGGGTCAGCTCAAAGAAGCATCAGTTACAACTTAATATTAATGGTAGCCCCTGCGTTACCATCTTCCCAATTGGTGAAGCAAAAATGCCCCGGTGGCAAAGTCAAAGCCAATTTGGAGAGAGAATCGGCCTCACAATTGTCCTCTCTAAAGATGTGTGAGACGAAAAGATTCCTGAAACAGAGAGATGTCTCCTTGGTTCTTTCTTTCCATCCCACAAGTGTCGCCACCTTGAAATCCGCTTTGCCTTGCAGCCAGTCAACTATGATCTTAGAATCGCCTAGGAGAAGCAGCTCTTCAATCTGCAGACGTCTTGCCAGATTGAGGGATGCCCAAGCCCCCAGAAGTTCAGCCTTCATGTTTGACCCCTCACCACAATTAATTGTCCAGCGATAGCTAGTGTGAGCGTTTAACATAATTTTCCCTCCCACTCCACAGAGAGAGCCTTTCTGTTGAGAGGCACCATCAAACCAGGTGACCACCCTGTCAGTTGGATAGTCAAATCGGTGCCGGCGCTTTGGAATTGTAGGAGGCGGAGTCTACTGAATATCTACCTTTTGTAAGATGGAATTTGCCACAAAAACCGCAGAAGGAGGCTTCCTGTCAAAGAGGGCAGAGTTCCTACACTTCCAGACTTGCCATAGGAGTTGGATTGGCAACTGGATAAGTGAGTTGTAGGCTTTGGACCATCGCTGATGACAATCGATAATACAGGAGCCCGACCACGAATTGTAGAATCTGAACGTTGGGTCAATGATCTGCCACACAGCGCGGACGAAAGGGCAATCGATGAAGAGATGTGATAAAGTTTCACTCTGTTTTTGACAAAGGCAGCAGCGACTCGGCCCCTCCCAGCCACGAGCCTGTAAGTTCGACCACACCAGAACACGATTCTCAACTAGCAGCCAGAAAAAGAGTTTTAACTTGACAGGGCAGTCGACCTTCCAGAGCTGCTGGAATCGGTTTGAATTGTCGTGTGACCAGTAGAAGGTAGCAAGAGCCTGATATACATTTTTAGCCGTAAGATCACCCGACTGGTCTCCTCCAGTCCACAGAAGAATGTCCGGTCTGTCAAGCAGACGGATGCCTGCTTCCAACAGTCGCTGTGTGTAGCCCCTCCATTCATTGATAAAACCGTCCTCTAGCTGTAACTCTTCGCCGCTGAGCCAATGTTCTCCGAGCAGTCCTCCATTGAATTACTTTTGTGTTTAATCTTTAGAAAAAGTTGATGCAAATTGTTATGATTTTAACTGTTGTAATAATCTTTAGAAAAAGTTGATGCAAACTGTTATGATTTTAACTGTTGTAATAACAAGGGTTGCATGGCAACACAGTCCCTGCCGAGTTAGTTGAGAAATACATGTTGAACAATGAAACTTAATTTAACTAAATGCACAAGCAATGAATATTTTTTGTCAAAATATAATAATTGAGGGTTGTTTGTTATTCAAAATGTACATTGAACAATAAGTTGAATGGAACTATAATATTCATAAATATAATATAAATATAATAAATATATTATAAATATAATAATAAATAATATATTAGATAATAAATATAATATAAATATAATAATAAATAATAATAAATAAATAATACAACTTTTTATATTTAGATATGGTGATTGGTGAAATTCATTGATTATGTAATTAATTCTACATATTAAAGACGTGAAGGGAGCAATAACACTTCAATTCTATCAATCAATTATAAATGAGAAACACAAATATTTTTATTATATACAAAAATATATATTTGTTTTCCTATGTTAAACATTACACTGCATACACAAATTTATGGTAAAAGACAAATTAATGTGACTTCAATGTCACATCAAAAGCAAATTCATTGCTATAGTCCCATGGCAGGACTAATAATTGAACATAAAGATAAGTTGATTCATGTCAAAGTAAGTTGTACTAAACATAAATATAACATACTCAACAAATCTTTGAGCTTAAAAGGGTTAAGAATATTTATAAATGAAGACCTTATTTCTAAAGATCAAGCCGAATTAAGGAAGGAATTTCAAAAGGTAAAAAAAGCCAAGAAAAAGAAAAAATTGAAAATAATTAGAAATCAAAAAGCTATTGTTAAGGATAGAAACCAGAAAGATAACAATAAATAGGATTTTGGTACACTTGGAATCCTTTTTTGGAATTGTTGTGACTTTCCATAGCAAAGAGGTACTATGTTAAATTGAATAAATAATATGGATACATGTGGTCAATATTACTACAATAAATTAATTAATTTATTGTCTTGCAACTGTTATAAATACAAATTAATTAATTAATTAATTGTCTTGCAACTGTTATAAATACAAATTAATTAATTTGTTTTCTTGCAACTGATTATAAACAATAATAATAATTATCATCAATCTTTATATATCTCATATGGATTATATATATACATATTTTTATGTGAATAATTTTATAGACATTTTTTTATAAATACTTTAAATTTAATATTATTAATATCAATATTAAAAGACCGACATAAGTACATAACTTCGTCTAAATTTCTAGAAGTTTAAGTATAAGAAAAATGATAATCTTGACTAAATGTATGCAAAATTAATTAAAATGTTAAAAATATATATTTATGTTCAAAACAATAATATAAAATAATATTTATAAAATAAGGGAGTAAGTGAAATCAAAAAATAAAAATATGGAAAATAATATTTTAAAATAAATTTATAAAATATTAAAAATGAAAAATATTTTATTTTAAAACAATATTGATAAAATAAAAAAGTAAATCAATTAATAATTAAATTTTTGAAAATATGTTTATTTGAATTTAATAAATTTATAAATTAATTATTAGTTTAATTTTTTTATTATTTTAAATTAAAATATATAAAATATTAACTCGTTATCCCACTCTTAATATTCTAAATCTCACATGTACAATCATATAAAAAGGTTAATCTTAATATATCTTACATGTACAATCATGTAAAAAAGGTTAATCTTAAGATTGACTAAAGCTAAAAACATGAGAACAATAGTTTGGAAATTTAGAAAAAAAAATATTTTAATGGTTGAAATTATATATTTCGGGTATTTTGAAAGCGTTGAGTTAATTTATGTATTAAAAATATAATTTAAATAATTTAAAATTATGATTTCTACATTATCAAATTTGTAAATTTCGTAATAATAATTACGAAAAAATAAAAAAATTATAACAATTAGACTGCACCCATTAGACAATGGTAATAATAATTAAAAATAAATAAATAAATTAGAACCATTGGACTGCACCCATTAGACAATGGATGACCATATGTGTGTTTCGGAAGAGGGAAAGCAATACCTTGAGTGTTTTGTACGTTGCTTTAATGACAACAATCGCGAAAGTCAAAATCGTAGGGATTACCGAAACTTTATATTAATATTACATCAAAACCAAAAAGAAAATACTAGGGCCCACATGGCCTATGGGGGGTTGACGCTTATGTCCAAATAATACCTTCTCTACTCGGCAGTGTGGACTGAAGGGTCCCCATCAACACTTTTAGTTGGTAATGCCTTGTTTGTTGTTCTAAATCTTACTATTTCGGATTCTGATTTGAAATTGTGATTATTTAAAGCAAGACGCGTAGAGTCGACCGTCAATTGGGTTGTCCTGCCCGGCTCTAACTGACAGCCATGGTTTTGCTTTGTCCCACGCACATGGCTTGCATAATTTACGCGTCTACTAAAGATTCACAACCATTGATTACGTAAACGAATCTGAAGGCCGAGGATGGCCGTTGCAAAATAACAGTGGCTCTCTAAATACGGTCCAATATTTCAGCGGCGCGTTCGAGAGCTCAGTGAAGAAATTCCATGAGAGATACTTATGACCATAGTACAATTGGCCCTTCCCTCTCTCCTCTGCTGTGTGAAATTGTCAAATCTATTAATTGTTTTTATATTGAAAAACGTGAAGCCTGCAATAACACATCAAACATATCAGCCGATCAAATTTTAGAAAAATATATTATTTTATTATTAAACAATATATATATATTGATTTCCTATGTTACACATTGGATATAAAACAAAAATCTAAAGTCAACACTAAATTAATACAGAGTCAATGAGCAACTCATCGCTATAGTCCCAAGCCTTTGGTAGGGACTAATAACACTCTAAAATATTTTAATTTGAGTGTGTTTAAGAGTGCTGCATCATATAGTGTTGCAATGCTAAAAATGTATGCGAAAATATATTTTTCTTCTTCCAATGCGAAAATGTATGGAATACTTTCCTCTCAAAGTATCGGGGATATAAGTAGTGATAACAATTATACTAAACCTTGCAAGGGTTTTATTACAACAAACTCTCATATTCAAAGTCTTAGAAATCCTCAAAGGAAGGGCCTCTAAGTTTAGCGAAAACTTATGTGCCCTATGAAAAGGAGGTCTCTTATGATCATTATCACAACTGGATCAAAGAGCTCAATGAATGTGTGCCTTTTGATATGTGTTATGCTAGGATAGGTATTGGAAGGCAGAGCTCACGTTCAAGATGAGGACGTGTTTGATGTGTTTTTTGGTGCAATTAAGAATGTCGACACATTGTAGTTTTGGCTTTCAGATCATGATAAATGTTGGGTATTTGATGAACAATCTACACATCAAGTGTTTAATGAAATCCATGCATGCTAAGTGTTAGAAAAAAAAAATGTCCAATAAGTTTTTGCTAAAACCTTTAAATGCCAAGTGTTTGATAAAATGCATATTTGACAAGGGTTTGCTAAAACCTTTGAATACCAAGTATTTGATGAAATACCTACCTGACTGTTATTTGGTGAAACCACTATTATAAAGAATAGATTCTAGATGATGATAAAGTCTCTCAGTGGAAATACCATACTTTTGTGAGTGAATTCAGATGGTTTTCTAGTAAACTTAAAGCAACAATTATAGATTTATAGAGAGTCCATGTGGAACAACATTGTCTCATTTTTTAGGGTAAATAATTGGAATACTAGTCTTTAATGTTTGACTATATATTATGAAAAGATTCAACTATCCATTTGGTATTGCAATTATAGAGAGGAGTTGTGGGACCTAGGATCTCTTCAATTTCAAAGTTGGTTTCCTTTAAGGATGTATTGAAAAATAAAAAAAATATTTCACTTCAGCTACTTCAACTCCTTCTCTACCTAGTTCCTAAATAGTGGATAAAATAGAAGATGAACCATTGGAGGAAATTATAGTTCCTGAGGTCACTCAAATACATCAAAATTGTGAATCATTTGTTGTTATTTGCATATTTAATGGTCATGGCCTCTTTCATTGGATTTATACTAGTGGATCCACTCAACTTGCACAAATAATTATGAGATATATCTCTGTTTCAAAGGTTTGTTTATAGTTCATTTTTTTTTATCATGTTGAATGTGAGCAAGTCTTTTAGGAGGGTCCTCAGTTTTATGGACAAGTGAGACTTTTTATAACTCCTTGGTTCCCAAAATTTGATCCAAGCTCTATGCCAGTTACTTGGATGCTAGTATGGGCTCCTATCCCAAATTTTCCCTTACATTTCTAGCATATTTTAGTGATGGAGGATATTGAGAATACATTTGGTAGTTACACAAAAACATATTTTGAGAGAGATTTAGCAAGATTATGCATATATATTAGATCGACCTAAGTAAATATCTTCTAGACAAATTGATCCTCAAATGGAAAAAATTTAGATGGTAAAGGTCTTGGATTATGAGAATACAACATTCCATAATAGGATCTATCATATTTTAGGACATCTACAGGATTCTTCTCCTCATGAATGAGTTCATCCTTCACTAAAAAAGGGGCTAAATCGAAATAAAAAAGTTTGACATTTCCACCAGTTGAAGATGAGGAAAAGGCTAATGAACATTAGTAAACAATATATTTAGAGAAGTTTAATATCGATTGTCTCGAGGTGTCGATTGGAGAACCCTATCATGTTTTGGAGGCTTAAGAAAAGGACATGGATAATGGGATTTCCTCATTGAGGATGGTAGTGAACATGTCATCCCTCTTGGTGGAACGAAGCAACTTCATGAAACTAACAACTTTGATTCTGACAAGGAATTGATCCCCTCTTAAATTCCTAAACTCTCATCTTCTAAATTATAGGTGGTCATTATAGATCCTTCTTCAAGTGGGAGCCATAAGGTTAAAAAGAAGGAGAAAAAGGTTATGATTGATGATTAATTTTTAAAGTGTAAAAAATGACATGTTCATTAATTATATAACTTTATTCTTGCAATGCAATCTTCAATTACATCTACATTATATTTATAAAGTACTTGTAACACCTAAAGAATGTTGCTTTCATTTTGTTTTGGGATAAAAAATTTGTGATTAAAAAAAAAGATAAAAATTATCGTCTATCTTATTTGAAATGAAAAATCAAAATTAAAATTTT
Organism: Picea engelmannii; assembly: GCA_009831015.1. Taxonomy (NCBI): domain Eukaryota; kingdom Viridiplantae; phylum Streptophyta; class Pinopsida; order Pinales; family Pinaceae; genus Picea; species Picea engelmannii. The sequence goes on along the minus strand of ML779492.1, from coordinate 201,510 downwards.
TCCTATCCATTTTTCTCTAATTACTTCCAACTAAAACACAAACTATTAAATAACATTAAGTTATCATCTATATTTTTGAAAAATAAAATAAAAAATTAATTTTAATTTCCTTTCTACTTTTTTATTTTCTCTCATTACCCTAGTTATAATTAAAACTACAATTTATTAACATGGTAACATACTCTGTAAGATTCTCCTAATAATCCAATTATAAAGGTATTTGTGTTTTGAAGTTGAAAAGAGTTCTAATTAAAACTACAATTTATTAACATAATAGCATACTATGTAATATTCTCCTAGTATTTGTGTTTATAAGTTGAAAAGGGAATTTACAATGTGGTTTTTAACATAATGGTGCATAATTTTATATCAATTGCAATTTTCAATATTATTGTATTTTGCATATAAGATGTGAATCTTTTTTATTCGAAGGTGGTAAAATTTATTACAATTTAGTTGTCAATTGATAGTGAGGATGACCATTATTGATTATTATCCATGAATACAAGCTAACTCATCATTATTATTTAAAGAAAACCTGCTAGTGTTTGGTAAGGGGGTAGACTTTCACTCCTCTTAGATACCTCTATATCTTGATTCATTCCTTACATCCAAGAAAAATGAACTCAAAATCAATCAAAAACAGTATATAAGATGTGAACTTATACATCATATGCAAGTTTTAACACATTATATTTTTTCAAAGTATGAATTTTTCAATTTTGTAAGATTCTCTTCATAATTGCATTATTAAGTTATATGAGTTTTGAAGTTAAACAGGACAATTACATTATGGCCATTACCACATTAGTGCAAAAATTTATTTCAATTATAATTTGCAATAATACCACATTTTACATAGAAAATGTGCTTACACATTATATGCACATTTCAATATGTTATGGGTACAAATATAAAAATATAAAAATGGGTAACACTTTTATAAGTTTATTTTATTTTTATGAAAAATATTATAAAATTTTATATTGTTTCAACTTCAACTCATATAAATTTATATTTTAATATGTTATAGGTACAAATATAAAAATGGATAATACTTTTATTTCATTTTTATGAAAAATATTATAAAATTTTATATTTCTTCAACTTCAATTTGTATAAATTCATATTTTTGTTGAGAATTTCATTTTGAAATTTTGTAGAAAATTGTGGTGCCTTCATTATATATAGAGAGAGATAAATATGATGTTTATTAACTGCATATACTTTAAAATTTTAGGTAAGGATAATGAGTAACTTATGTGAACATCTAGTTTTTAAAGAGATGGTTATTCATTTTAGGGGAACAAAATATATACTCACAATATAAACAAATTGCATTAGTGCTTGGACCATATTTTGTGATTTTTCGATTTAAGTACTATTTTGTATTATTTATCAAAATATAGTAAAATTTTAACACATGATGTGGAAGAGAAGGGATGATGGAATCAAGTGGAGGTGAAAAGGGGTAGTAGCTAGGGTTTGAGTGTGTGAATTGAAGGTTAGACAAGGGTAGAGGATGGTGCACAGATTTTTGGTGGTCAGAGATCAAGAGCCAATGGAGGAGGGTGGGGGCCTAATCCCAAAGGCAGGGAAATCCTTTAAGGAAGTAGTCATGGGAGGCTTAGGCCCAACCTTGATGGATAACGAAATGGAGGAGGGGGAGGGGGAGGGGGGCGAGGGAGATGCAACAATGTAGGACCAACCAGGCATTCAAGAAAGAAAACAACAATCCACAACTCACATGCCGAGGAACAAATGTTTACAAAAGATTGAGAAAAACCCCAGGTATGAAATAACTTCCTGAAATACTGGGAGCTATATAAATACATGAGATATCACACAAATATTGGGAAGTTCATGGGCATATGGCCCTCCAAAAAGGAACTAATAACGTGGGTAAATACTCAATGTAAACCTAAAGGAAACATTGAACTAAAACTGGGATCGAAGGGTTTTTTTACCATTATTTCTACCTGTACTGAGGATAGAGAGAGGATCTTTGAAGAAGGACCCTACTTCTTCAACTCTACTAGTCTTCATCTATGATATTGGACGTAGAGGTTCTCACCAAACAAGGAGGATTTTACAGAATCCCTAGTACGGATTAGAATGTACTCATTGCCATAGGAATTCTTCCTGACTCTATAAGCATATTGTACCAAGATACATAGTGGACCCAAAGTTTAGATTATGATCACATTCCCTTTCAATGTAGGAAATTCCATGAGCATGGGAATCTATTCAGAGACTGCCTAAAGAATGAAGAGAATAACCTAGGAAAAAAGGGAGAGGAAAAAGATAAGGAATGGTTTAAGAAATTTTCGAGCAAAAGAATAACTGGAAGGAAGCAAAGAAAATCAACTCAGGGGGTTAGTAATCCACCCAATAGATTCCAAGCCCTTGTAGAGGAACAAGGAGAAGAGAACAATGGGGAAGACCCCTTAGATAGTGGATAAGGAAATGAAACATAACTGAGTTAGAAGCCTAAAGCCTAAAAAAGGAGGAAAACAAACACACAATTGAACCAAATGGAAATTCAAGAGAAAGCAGAAGAGATAATTGATATAATTGCAACAAAACATAACACACATGGATTAGATGAGGAAATGACAACTAGAGACATGGAGCTCGAAGACCTAGTTATTGATATGTCGGCCTTGGTAGCAAAGCATGGGGAGCAACATATGCATAATCATTTAGAGAGCCAACTAAGACAACTTTAGAAAGATATAATAAAAAGGAAAGGGAAAGTTGGGAATTCTCCTCAAAAAAATACATCATCAGGAGGACTAAAAGTCAAAACTAATCCCTTGAAAGCTCAGAAGAAGACAAGAACATAGGAAAAGAAGAGAGGTAGGAAACCATGCACAAAATTTCTAGAAGAAACAAGAAATTTATTGGTAAAATCATGGAAAACGATGGGTATCCTAGAGAAGTACTTCTCCAATTGACCAAAATTTTAAAATGAAGATTATATATTAGAGTATAAGAGGCCTGAATGTGCCCTCCTAGCATGAGATTCTCAAGAAACATATCGACTAGGAAAAACCAACTATAATGATACCGTAAGAGACTAAGAGTAATAAGGAATCAATGATGCAGATAGCCTAGAAAATATGGTGATAGTGTAAAGCGGAGATAGTAGAAGAAAAAGGAGGATCAAGTGGTATGACACTTCCATTGGGACCTAAACTAATTCACACAGATATATTGTCAACTATTCCAAAACTTATATCTTAGCCAAATTTTGTTTTATAGGTTCTAGAGAGTGGGGGTATTTAACAAATGCTTACAACCCCTTCAATCCTTCAATGAGGAGGGCCTTTTAAGACTCCATCTATTCCCAGGGTATGCTTTTGAAGGACATAACTTGGATTCTTGGAGGAGATTTTAATATGATTACATCCTTTCAAGATAAGAAAGATGGTCTTAGGAAGCTAGAAGAAAAAAGTGAAGCATTTAAGGAAACCATAGATAAATTGAGGTTGATTGACATCCAAACTAACAATGGGATGCAAACCTGGAACAACAAAAGAGGAGGCCTCCACCAAATAGTGATCAGACTCGATCATTTCCTAGTCTCCGAGAGTATGATTCAAATTGAACAATCAATATCCACATAAATATTACCCTACACAGGATCGGACCACTGACCCATCCTTCTCTCTTGGGAATGTAATGACCCCCCTAGACCAAAACCATTTCTATTTGAATGGTTTTGTATGGAACATTTATATTTCCTACAAAATATTAAAACCTGGTGGCAGGAGAGATCGAACCTGGGACGAACAAAAATGTATTGTTTCCAGCAAAAGTTGAAACATGTCAAGCACATGCTAAAATCCGGAATAAAGAAGTCTTTGGGAACATATTTGAAGCAAAGTTACTGTTCGAAAAGGAAATGGAGATGTTGTAGAGAGAAATTATATAGAATGGTAGCTCAAAAGACCTCGCCATCGAAGAAAGATAGCTAAAACAAGAAATAGATCAGAGAGAGAAACAAGAAGGGATATTGTGGAAGCAAAAATCTAGGATTAGATGGCTAAGGGAAGGAGATAAGAACACCAAATTTTTCCATAACTCCCTCCTCAAACAAATAAGAAGAAATAGGATAAGACTCTTAGAAACTCAGTAGGTGAAAAGTTAGAGAGATGTGAGGATATGGAGGCAGAGTTGGTAAAACATTTTAGTGGTCTCTTGAAAGAACCGGAGGAAGATTGTGAAGTTGCAACTCAAGCCATTATCAACTCTATTCCGACCCAGGTATCTCATTAGCATAACCATAATCTAATGTTCCTTAACACTATGAAAAAGGCAGATCAAATGATCAAAGAAATGGCGGGTAGGTAATCCCTTGGGCCTAATGGATTTACCATAGATTTCTTCCACACCTTTTGATCGATCATAGGAAAAGAGGTCTGGGAGGTGGTTGAGGAATCCAAAACTTCAGGCACAGTGTTACAAGCTTTCAACTCAACTTTTCTAACGTTGATCTCGAAGGAGCATGAAGCAAACAAGGAAGATAAGTACAAGCCTATATCTTTATGCAATGTTATCTACAAAATTTTCTCCAAAGTAGTTTCTAATCATTTAAATCCAATCATGAACTTGGTCATCTCCCCAAAGAAAGGGAGATTTGCAGAAGGTGGGCAAATTCTTGACAACATTATCCTTTCTCATGAATCTATTCATTCTCTAAAAAGAAACAAATTCTTGATGGCATTATCCATTTTCATGAGTCTATTCATTCTTGACGACATTAAAGTACAGACATAACTGAGCCCAATTCAATCAACTCGTTGTTTGCCTCGGCTCTTAGAAAAAAATTGTTTGTACAATGCTCTTGTGTTTGTTTGAAGAGCTAAAAATAATTGTGGGTGTGCCTTAATCTAAATGATTCATTCTCCTTGTCCGAGCTTTAGAAGGAAAGAGATGTGGCTTTACCCTCTGAGCTTTAGAAGGAGAGAAATGGGGCTTCACCCTCTGGTTTCCTTGCTTTACACAAAACCGTTATGCTTTGATTGTATGAGTGCTTAAATATTCTTCTTGGCTTTTGCTTTTGGGAAAGTTTATTCCAACGATTTTGTTCAAAGAATATGTATGTATATAGAGTTAAGTAACCTCCCATTTAAGGATTATATGTTTATTAAAGTTAGTTAAATATGTTAAAAATAAGTTTAGAATATAATCCAACTTTAAGGGTCTAACTAGTTATAAATTAACTTTATTCCAATAAGACAACAATAAGTGGCTTTGGCTTTATTTGAACCGTTAAAATGGAGGTGGGTGTCCATGGTTTCACCCTCGGGTTCCCTTGCTTTTTTTTGGTGTCGCCATCGAGTGAGTGCTTTAATTATTCCACTTAGTGTAAGCTTTTGACAAAGCCTATATCAACGGGTTCCCTTGCTTTTTTTGGTGTCGCGATCGTGCAAGTGCTTTAGTTATTCTACGTATTTAATTATTCTACGTACTGTAAGCTTTTGACAAAGCCTGTATCAACGAATCATTTCAATGATGTAAGTAGCCTCCCATAAGATGAAATGATGGTATATGGATTATTTTCAAAAGTTTATTTCATTAAATTTGGTTTATTAGATTTTAATAAAGGTAATAAATTAAGTGAAGATTTGATATTTTTACGTTAATTTTATAAGATTTGGTGTCTTTATGTCAATCCCACTTAAAATATAGGTGGTTTTGAGTAGAGTTTGAAGTAATCTTAAAAACATCTTGTCTTCCATGTTGTTTATCTTATTCTTGTACATTAGGTACCTAGTCATAGACGTGTTCTTAATAGGGTAAACAATAGTTTTTATGAGGAGGGTGTATTGCAACCTTTAATTTTGAGATAATAAGTTATAAAACACTTTTGGATTTGTTCTATCTTTCTCAACGATTCTTTAAAGATGTTACAATTCCAAACTTCACAGTCATGTAAGAACATGAGTGATGAGAGTTTCGAACAAGGGTTGCATGGCAACACAGTCCCTGCCGAGTTAGTTGGGAAATACATGTTGAACAATAAAACTTAATTTAACTAAATGCACAAGTAATGAATATTTTTGGTCAAAATATAATAATTGAGGGTTGTTTGTTATTCAAAATGTACACTGAACAATAAGTTGAATGGAACTATAATACTCATAAATATAATATAAATATAATAAATATATTATAAATATAATAATAAATAATATATTAGATAATAAATATAATATAAATATAATAATGCATAATAATAAATAAATAGTACAACTTTTTATATTTAGATATGGTGATTGGTGAAATTCATTGATTATGTAATTAAYTCTACATATTAAAGACGTGAAGGGAGCAATAACACTTCAATTCTATCAACCAATTATAAATGAGAAACACAAATATTTTTATTATATACAAAAATATATATTTGTTTTCCTATGTTAAACATTACACTGCATACACAAATTTATGGTAAAAGACAAATTAATGTGACTTCAATGTCACATCAAAAGCAAATTCATTGCTAAGTTGATTCATGTCAAAGTAAGTTGTACTAAACATAAATATAACATACTCAACAAATCTTTGAGCTTAAAAAGGTTAAAAATATTTATAAATGAAGACCTTATTTCTAAAGACCAAGTCGAATTAAGGAAGGAATTTCAAAAGGTAAAAAAAACCAAGAAAAAGAGAAAATTGGCAATAATTAGAAATCGAAAAGCTATTGTTAAGGATAGAAACCAGAAGGATAACAATAAATAGGATTTTGGTACACTTGGGATCCTTTTTTGGAATTGTTGTGACTTTCCATAGCAAAGAAGTACTATGTTAAATTGAATAAATAATACGGATACATGTGGTCAATATTACTACAATAAATTAATTAATTTATTGTCTTGCAACTGTTATAAATACAAATTAATTAATTAATTTATTGTCTTGCAACTGTTCTAAATACAAATTAATTAATTTGTTTTCTTGTAACTGATTATAAACAATAATAATAATTATCATCAATCTTTATATATCTCATATGGATGATATATATACATATTTTTATGTGAATAATTTTATAGACATTTTTTTATAAATACTTTAAATTTAATATTATTAATATTAATATTAAAAGACCGACATAAAAATTAAATTCCAAAACGTACATAACTTCGTCTAAATTTCTAGAAGTTTAAGTATAAGAAAAATGATAATTTTGACTAAATGTATGCAAAATTAATTAAAATGTTAAAAATATATATTTATGTTCAAAAAAATAATATTTATAAAATAAAGGAGTAAGTGAAATCAAAAAATAAAAATATGGAAAATGATATTTTAAAATAAATTTATAAAATATTAAAAATGGAAAATATTTTATTTTAAAACAATATTAATAAAATAAAAAAGTAAATCAATTAATAATTAAATTTTTGAGAATATGTTTATTTGAATTTAATAAATTTATAAATTAATTATTAATTTAATTTTATTATTATTTTAAATTAAAATATATAAAATATTAACTCGTTATCCCACTCTTAATATTCTAAATCTCACATGTACAATCATATAAAAAGGTTAATCTTAATATATATTACATGTAAAATCATGTAAAAAAGGTTAATCTTAAGATTGACTAAAGCTAAAAACATGAGAACACTAGTTTGGAAATTTAGAAAAAAAAATATTTTAATGGTGAAAATTATATATTTCGGATATTTTGAAAGCGTTGAGTTAATTTATGTATTAAAAATATAATTTAAATAATTTAAAATTATGATTTCTACATTATCAAATTTGTAAATTTCTTAATAATAATTACGAAAAAATAAAAAAATTATAACAATTATACTGCACTCATTAGACAATGGTAATAATAATTAAAAATAAATAAAAAAATTATAACCATTGGACTGCACCCATTAGACAATGGAAACTTTATATTAATATTACATCAAAACCAAAAAGAAAATACTAAGGCCCACGTGGACTATGGGGGGGTTGACCCTTATGTCCAAATAATACCTTCTCTACTCGGCAGTGTGGACTGAAGGGTCCCCATCAACACTTTTAGTTGGTAATGCCTTGTTTGTTGTTCTAAATCTTACTATTTCGGATTTTGATTTGAAATTGTGATTATTTAAAGCAAGACGCGTAGAGTCGACCGTCAATTGGGTTGTCCTGCCCGGCTCTAACTGACAGCCATGGTTTTGTTTTGTCCCACGCACATGGCTTGCAGAATTTACGTGTCTACTAAATATTCACAACCATTGATTACCGTAAACGAATATGAAGGCCGAGGATGGTCGTTGCAAAATAACAGTGGCTCTTTAAATATGGCCCAATATTTCAGCGGCGCGTTCGAGAGCTCAGTGAAGAAATTCCATGAGATACTTATGACCACAATACAATTGGCCCTTTCCTCTCTCTGCTCTGCTGTGTGAAATTGTCAAATTTATTAATTGTGTTTATATTGAAAAATGTGAAGCCTGCAATAACACATCAAATATATCAGCGAATCAAATTTAAAAAAAATATATTATTTTATTATTAAACAAAATATATATATTGATTTCCTATATTACACATTCGATATAAAACAAAAATCTAAAGTCAACACTAAACTAATACAGAGTCAATGAGCAACTCATTGCTATAGTCCTAAGTCTTTGGATCCACTCCCATATCATTCACTATGTGGGGAAGTATCCGGGTGGGTTCCCAGCGAGTTAATTTTCATTGAAAAAAAAAAAAGTTTCATTCATTTACAACTCTTTTCAAGTCTATAATAATCTTTCCATCTTCCATTTATCTTTTTGTGGATGTTATAGTTCAAGTTAAATTTGTGATGAAAATCAATGTTTAAAATATAATAAAAGATTAAGTTTTTATTTATGTAATACATTTTCAAATTTTTATTTGATTAAACTACTTCTAACACGTTATTAATAGTGGTAAAATTTATGATATTATAGTAAAAATATTTCAATAAAATATTTTTTTATGGTGTTTAAAATATAAAAGATATTTGTATGATCGCTATTCAATAATATACATATTATTTAGGATAATTAATAAATTGGGATAATGATAATGTCATTATTAACTTTGAGATATTTGACATGATCTAGTTAGTTTCTCTTCATATTCATTATGATGAATTGTGTATTATTGCATATTTTAATTATGTGAAGTAATGACATTTTAAAATGTAACCTTATACACTACAATGCGAAAATCCACTATAGAGAATTTATACAGTTAAATCCTAAAGAAAATAAAGGGAAAACACAAGCGTAGCCTAAGGGGAGCGGAAAAGGGTTGCTAAGAGTAAATGAAAGTGAGAAATGCAGGGGAATTGATGATATGAGTAAATATAAGAAGAGGAGAGAAATGTGGATGACTCTATAGATGATTTTAGGCGTTAAATTTCCAATGGGCTAATTTTCCATGGTTTTTCCCAAAAAAGATTCACTAATTTCCATTTTTTCTAAAAACTATTCACCCAAATTCCATAGAATAAAATTATTTTACCTTAAAAATTGACAAAATTTATAAAAACTATATAAAATCTTTAGAAATTTGAATATTTTTACAAAAATACTGTCAAAGATTTTAATTTTGCATATTAATTACTAGTAAGATTAACCGATATTTCTACATTTTAATATAAATTTCCATCCTTAAAAATTATCCCTTCATAACTCTTTTAATATTGTAGTCTCTCAACAAAAACGTTGTTCCCACTAAATTACTCTTAAAGTAATAATGAGATTGTACCTTAATTTGTCTATCTTAAAAAAAGTTGAAATTAAGTTATTGTTAAAGTAATAATGCACATGAACCTTAATTTGTCTCACCTTTGGAAAAAGTTTTCCAAGTTGAGAATTATTGTATTTAACCTTTAAAAAAAGTTTGAATTACAATAGTGGGCCTTAATTTGTCTCATCTTTGAAAAAAGTTGGAATTATTGTGTTTAACCTTTAGAAAAAGTTTGAATTACAATATCATTATGTTTGCTCTTTAGAAAAAGTTGATGCAAAGTGCTATGACTTTACCAACTATAATAATGACACTTTAAAATATTTTAATATGGGTGTGTTTAAGGAGAGACTATAATAATGACACTTTAAAATATTTTAATTTGGGTGTGTTTAAGGAGAGTGGCATCATATAATGTTATAATGCTGGAAATGCATGTGAAAATAATATAAGTGTCATCATTCTTTGTGAAAATAATATAAGTGTCATCATTCTTTGTTCTATAAATTTTATATAACAAAAGGATAAATGAAACTTTCATTATTTGTGGATGAAAATTATATTAATGTTTGAAAAAAACAATTAGAATAACAATGTTCATGTAAAAATATATTTTTTCATATTTTTTTAAAAATAATATAAATTTCATCATTTTTTGTTCCAATAAATTTGATATAATAAAAAGAAAAATAAAACTTTGATGATTTTTTTGATTTTGAATGAAAATTACAAAAAATGTTTGAAAAAAACAATTAGAAAAATAATGATTAATAAGATTTAAGATTTGCCAAAGTGGTAGGTAAGAGGGATTTGAGGATGAGTCTCAAATAATGCAACATAACTTTGATTTTATTATTATATATTTACATAAATATTAAATATTAAAATAAGTTTAATTTATAATAAATTAATAAGTAAAAATTTTAATTATTTTAAAATTTTAATTAATTTTTAAATATCTAAATTAATTTAAAATAGATTAAAATTTTAAAGACAAAATTTTGTGATGCATGGAATTTAAATTAAACACAATTCAATTCATTTTGGCTTGAAAATAAGATTTATTTGCTACTAAATTATTCTATTATATTAAAATAATGTTATCAACTTTAACTTGCTTAATAAAGTAATGGTATCAACTTTAATTATTGTAAGTTTTAGTGCATGGGTCCATCCATTTTTTAATCATTAGACTTGTGTGTAACTTTTATAAAAATGTTTATTCCAACTAGTTGTAGAGTAGGTTTTAAATTAATCCTCCGATTTAACTTTTTGAAAATTTTATTTAGTTATTTAAACATTGAAATTTAATTTTTGGTAGGTTTTAAATTAATCTTCATATTGATTTAAAAATAAATTTTAAGGAAAATTTTATTTAATTATTTAAATATTTAAATTTTAAACATTCACTTATTAATTTGGTAAAATTAAATATTTTTTTAATTTATTTTAAGAAAAGAAAACAATAATATATTAATAATTTAAAAAATATATAAAGAATTAAAAATTAAAATGACAAAATATCTTTTAATATTTTTATTAGCTAATAAAATGTTTATATTATAACTTGCATCTATAATTTAAATATATGTATGTATTTAAGGATAGACTCGTCTTGAAATCATAAGACTTCTACTTAGCCTTAATGATGACGCAAAACAAGGATAATGAGTATTTTGGAGATATAGATAGGGGATGAAATAAATATTTTTTGGTTATAGAGTAAGACCTCAAAGTGTTCATTCTTGGCTAAGTGCTATTCTTCCTCAAATATAAGGAAATAGGCTAATGGACAAAAATGATACAAAATATCCTGGTTGGGTTTTGTTTCTACAAAATGATACAATGGTAAGTCGAGGTAAATGTGAGGATGCTACTAAACCAATAATCATGAGTACTAAAGACTTTTTCATGTCTTGAAAAAAAATGTCAACTTTCATAAGGACACTATTAATTCATAAATTGTAATAATATTTTCATAAAATAATTTTGATTTACAAAATTGAATTTAGGGAGAGGTTGGACATAGAGTCTCAACAACAAGGATGGAGAAAATGACAAAATATGATTGCAAGAGGCTAGAAAATGTCCAGTGCAACTAGCATATGTTAGTAGCTCTTCCCATGCAAGACACAACTCACAACCCTTTCTCTGCCTAAAAAATTTTACCTAAGTCGGAGCCGAAGGGTTTTAAGCCACCCAAGCGAGAACTAGAACCTATTGTACTTCAAAGGTCTCTTTGAATTAGAGTACTTTCCTCTCAAAGTAGAGAGGATATAAGTAGTGATAACGATTATGCTAAACCTTGCAAGGGTTTTATTACAACAACTTCTCCTACTCGAAGTCTTAGAAATCCTCAAACGAAGGGCCTCTAAGTTTAGAGAAAACTTATGTGCCCTAGGAGAGGAGATATCTTATGATCATTATCACAAGCATATCAAAGAGCTTAGTGAATGTGTACCTTTTGATATGTGCCATGTTGGGCTGTGGATTGGAAAGCAAAGCTCACATTGAGGTTGAGGATGTGTTTCTCAATGCAGTCAATAATGTTAGCACATTGTAGTTTCAGATTTCAATTTAGGATAAATGCCGAGTATTGGATGAACAATCTACACATCAAGTGTTTCATGAAATACATTCATATCAAGTGTTAGAAAAACAATTGAATAACATGTGTTTGATAAAAAAAATTGTCTGAAAAGTGTTAGCTAAAACCTTTGAATGTCAAGTGTTTGATAAAATGCATATTTGACAAGTGTTTGCTAAAACC
>ML779492.1:146368-163218 GCA_009831015.1 Picea engelmannii | reverse complement strand
GTTTATTAGATTTTAATAAAGGTAATAAATTAAGTGAAGATTTGATATTTTTACGTTAATTTCATAAGATTTGGTGTCTTTATGTCAATCCCACTTAAAGCATAGGTGGTTTTGAGTAGAGTTTGAAGTAATCTTAAAAGCATATTGTCTTCCATGTTGTTTATCTTTTTCTTGTACATTAGGTACCTAGTCATAGACGTGTTCTTAATAGGGTAAACAATGGTTTTTATGAGGAGGGTGTATTGCAGCCTTTAATTTTGAGATAATAAGTTATAAAACACTTTTGGATTTGTTCTATATTTCTCAATGATTCTTTAAAGATGTTACAATTCCAAACTTCACAATCATATAAGATAACATGAGTGATGAGAGTTTCAAATATGAGTTTCTTATTATATCATAGTTGAAGTTCCATTCATTTACAACTCTTTTCAAGTCCATAATAAGTTTTCCATCTTCCATTTATCTTTTTGTCGATGTTATAGTTCAAGTTAATTTTGTGATGAAAATCAATGTTTAAAATATAATAAAAGATTAAGTTTTTATTTATGTAATACATTTTCAAATTTTTATTTGATTAAATTACTTCTAACACGTTATTAATAGTGGTGCAATTTATGATATTATAGTAAGATTTTTTTGAATAAAATATTTTTTATCGTGTTTAAAATATAAAAGATATTTGTATCGTCGCTATTCAATAATATACATATTATTTAGGATAATTAATAAATGAGGATAATGATAATGTCATTATTAACTTTGAGATACTTGACATGATCTAGTTAGTTTCTCTTGATATTCATTATGATGAATTGTGTATTATTGCATATTTTAATTATGTGAAGTAATGACATTTTAAAACGTAACCCCATACACTACAATGCAAAAATCCACCATAGAGAATTTATACAGCTAAATACTAAAGAAAATAAAGGGAAAACACAAGCGTAGCGTAAGGGGAGCAGAAAAGGGTTACTAAGAGTAAGTGAAAGTGAGAAATGTAGGGGAATTGATGATATGAGTAAATATAAGAAGATGAGAGAAATGTGGATGACTCTATAGATGATTTTAGGGGCTAAATTTCGCCAATGGGCTATTTTTCCATGGTTTTTTCCAAAAATGATTCACCAATTTCCATTTCTTCTAAAAACTATTCACCCAAATTCCATAGAATAAAATTATTTTACCTTAAAAATTGATAAAATTTATAAAAACTATATGAAATCCTTAGAAATTTGAATATTTTAAAAAAAATATAATGCGTTTTAATTTTGCATATTAATTACTAGTAAGATTAACCAATATTTCTACATTTTTATCTAAATTTCCATCCTTAAAAATTATCCCTCCATGACTCTTTTAATATTGTAGTCCCTCAACATTTTTGAAAACGTTGTTCCCACTAAATTACTCTTAAAGTAATAATGAGAGGGAACCTTAATTTGTCTATCTTAAAAAAGGTTGAAATTAGGTTATTGTTAAAGTAATAATGCACGTGAACCTTAATTTGTCTCACATTTGGAAAAAGTTTTCCAAGTTGAGAATTATTGTATTTAACCTTTAGAAAAAGTTTGAATTACAATCGAGTGGGCCTTAATTTGTCTCATCTTTGGAAAAAGTTGGAATTATTGTGTTTAACCTTTAGAAAAAGTTTGAATTACAATATCATTATGTTTGCTCTTTAGAAAAGGTTGATGCAAAGTGTTATGACTTTACCAACTATAATAATGACACTTTAAAATATTTTAATTTGGGTGTGTTTAAGGAGAGTGGCATCATATAATGTTATAATGTTGGAAATGCATGTGAAAATATATTTTCATATTTTTACGAGGAAAAAATAATATAAGTGTCGTCATTCTCTGTTCTATAAGTTTGATATAACAAAAGGATAAATGAAAATTTGATTATTTAATTATTTGTGGATGAAAATTACATTAATGTTTCAAAAAAACAATTAGAACAACAATTTTCCATGTAAAAATATATTTTTTCATATTTTTTTTAAATAATATAATTTTCATCATTCTTTGTTCCAATAAGTTTGATATAATAAAAGTACAAATGAAACTTTGATGATTTTCCTGACTTTGGATGAAAATTACATCAATGTTTGAAAAAAACAATTAGAATAATAATGATTAATAAGATTTAAGATTTGCCATACAAGTGGTAGGTAAGAGTGATTTGACGATGAGTCTCAAATAATGCAATTGTGCAACATAACTTTGATTTTATTATTATATGCTTATATAAATATTAAATATTAAAATAAGTTAAATTTATAATAAATTAATAAGTAAAAATTTTAATTAAAAAAACCTTAACGTGTCCTTCTGGTGCTCGCTTTTAGAGGATGCCTCAGAGGTTCGCAACATGGTGCAGTGGAAGGAGGTGCGACGCCTCCAAAAGTTCCTGCACCCTCAGAGTCGAACCCCAAGGGGAAGGGAAAGTCCTTGGGCTAGATTCACTTGCTCTAAGGTATGGTAATGGTCTGACAAGGCCCTTCCAGGTAATGTAAAAGGGCCTTGATTCACCATCGGTACTGAGAAGAGGCCAGGGCACTTGTACCCCTGAGGGTTCACAGCATGCCCTATCTAGTACCGTCAGCTTCCACCGAGAACTCGAGAGAGTTGAGTTATCGAGTCCACAAGTGTCGCGGATGGCTGTACCGTCGAGGCACGGTTGTAGAAAGGGCATTGTGTTTCACGCTTCGCGACTATGACCTCCAGCCTGAAGGTCCGCAGGGTGGTCTTTCAACTGAAGGGGAGCACTCTTCTTTGGCGGAAGACGTTCCTGCCACATTTGAACATGACTGTCGACGATGTGTCATGGGAACTGTTCGAGGAACGGTTACAAGAGAGGTATCTTTCTAAGGAATTGTTGAGCGTCAACTCAACGAGTTCGACACCTTGCGACAAGTCAGTTGCATGATGCTCGAGTATGAGGCCCATTAGGAGCTATTTTGGTATGCTCCATGCCAATTTACCCAGAAACTTAAGGTCAAGAAGTTTGAGTTTGGCCTTATTGTTATAATTCAACTTCTACTTCGGGTACCAAGATTACTGGACCGAAGAAAGTGTGTTGGACTATGGGGAGCCACATTACCAACATTACTTCCTAGAGGAAGGGTCAGAGCATCTAGATCAGCCGAACCCATTACCGTGGGAGTTTTGGGCAAGGCCCATCGGATTCGTGCAACGGTGAATGACCGCCAGGCAGAGCACCAGTCGACTGTGCTCGTGATGTCAGGTACCGTCACTGACGAGACCCTTAAATTTGATAGATCTCGGTGCTACCGAGAGTTTCCTCTCTGGTGCAACACTAAAAAGGATTAAGGTTAAGGAAACCGAACAGGTTGATTTTAGCTTCGTAGAGATGGCTTCGGGAGCCAAAAAAAGGTTAGAGGAAGGGTTACGGGCTGTACCCTTAACCTGGGAGAGTTTGTCACCAGGGCCAACCTGTACGTCACGATCTTAGGATCTTATGATGTCATGATTGGTATGGACTGGTTGGAATCGCATGAGGTGATACTCAATTGTAAGAAAAAACGGTTGAGCTTGGTTGATGATGAAGGACAGAGACGTGTGATTGTAGGTCAGAACCAGGGAGTTTCCCTGAGGTTCATCTCTTCCTTGCAACTACCGAAGAGCATGCGCAAAGGGTGCAAGATTTATGTGATCCTTGCGTTAAACAAGAATTGAGTAGCAGAAGGTCTAGAACACCTTTCGGTGGTGAGAGAGTTTGCAAACGTCTTTCTAGAGGAGTTACCTGGGATGCCACCAGAGAGGGAATTGGAGTTTACTATAGACCTAAAACTGGGGACTGAACCGATAGCTAGAATGCCTTATCGGATGTCGACCCTGGAGTTACAAGAATTGAGAATGCAACTGAAATAATTATTGGATCTAGGACTGATACGTCCAAGTGTGTCACCATGGGGTGCACCTATTATTTTCATATGAAAGAAGGATGGGTTGTGGAGGCTCTGCATTGACTACCGTCAAATGAACAAGGCAACGATCAAGAATCAATATCTGTTGTCGAGGATAGATGATCTGTTTGATCAGCTGAAGGGTGTGACAGTGTTCTCAAAGATCGATTGGTGATCAGGGTATCACCAGTTATAGATCAAGGAGGAGGATGTCCCTAAGACCACCTTTAATATGAGGTTTGGACATTATGAGTTTACTATTTTACTGTTTGGACTGACAAATGCCCCAAGGGTATTCATGAGTTGATGAACGGGGTGTTCTACGAGTACTTGGACAAGTTCGTCCAAGTATTCATTGATGATATTTTGATTTACTCTCGGATGAAGGAGGAGCATGACGAGCACTTATGCTTGGTACTACAGTGTCTGCGAGAGCACAAATTGTATGGGAAGTTTTCCAAATGCTCATTTTATCAATCAAAGATTCACTACTTAGGGCATGTCATCTCTGGTGAAGGTATCACCGCAGATCCAACAAAGGTCGAGGCTATTATGGAATGGCCTGCACCGACGAACGTCCTGGAAGTACATAGCTTCATGGGTTTAGTAGGATACTATCGACGGTTCGTCAAGGGATTTTCAAAGATAGCAAATCCAATCACGAAATTGCAGAAGAAGATCAAGAAGTTGTTTGGACCGAGAAATGTGCCATAGCATTTCGAAGGCTCAAGGAGATGTTGACAACAACACCGATACTAAAGGTCCCTGACATGGATGCGGATTTCTTGGTATGCACTGATACATCCAAGGAAGGCTTAGGTGGATTCTTGATGCAAGATGGTCGAGTGATCGCATACATATCAAGGAAACTGAGAAGGCATGAGGAGAACTATGCGACACATGATTTGGAGTTGTTAGCCATCATATATGCCTTGAAGGTTTGGAGACACTACCTTGTTGAACGAAAATTTGAACTAAAGATGGACCACTGTGGACTACAACACATCTTTACACAAAGCGACCTAAACACGCGACGACGACGTTGGTTGGAATTGCTTAGCAAGTACGACTTCGAGATTACTTACATAAAAGGAACAGTGAACCAAATGACATATGCCTTGAGTCAAAGACCACACATCTTTTCGGGTTGCCTCTTCAGACGAATCTACGTGAAAATATTCCAACTTTACAGCGTGACGATGGTTGGTACAAAGAGGTCGAGGGTTTTATCGGACAAAACACAACGATGATACCAAGATTTGAAGGATTTATGTTTGACGACGATGGATTATTGAGGTTTAAAAATCGGATTTAAGTACCACTGAACGACGAGTTGAGGAGCTTGATTCTAAGCGAGGCTCATAGAGAAGTATACATGGCTCACTCGGGAGTCACGAAGATGAGGGTGGACCTTAAACCCTTATTCTTCTGGAAGGGAATGAAGGCAGACATAGTCAACTATGTGGCTGGATGTCTAGAATGTTAGTAGGTAAAGGCTAAACATAGACATCCAACAGGATTACTACAACCACACGCTATTCCGAAATCAAAATGGGAAGTTATTTCGATGGATTTTATTATGGGATTGCCATTGACGACAAGGAGACATGACTCGATTTTCGTAGTAGTAGACACTCTGACGAAGAGTGCTCACTTTGTTCCTATGCATACGACGTATTAGACACCTAACATAGCTAGAGTTTTCACCAGTGAGATTGTGATGCTGCATGGCATACCTGAGAAGATTATATCTGATCGAGGATCGGTGTTTGCTGGATGATTTGGACTAGTTTCCAAGAAGACTTGGGAACTTGACTTAACTTAGGTACTGTGTACCACCTGAAGCTAAGCGACAGACCGAACGAATGAACCAGACCTTGGAAGACATGTTGCACATGTCATTATGGACCAACGAAAGCGTTGGGAAGAATTATTGTCGCTGGTAGAATTTGCTTCTATCAACAATTACCAAAGCGCCATTAAGATAGCACCTTTCGAGTTTCTTTATGGGCGATCGTGTTGGATGCCTGTAAGTTGGGATTGGCTTGAGGATAGGGTCTAGGTGGGACCGGAAGCGATCCAAGAATTGGAAGTTTAAATGCAAGCTATAAGACAATGGATCAAGGAAGCACAGGATCGACAGAAGATTTATGTCGATGCGCGTCATGTCGACCGTAGTTATGATGTGGCGATCGAGTATTTTTGTGGCGGAAACCGCATAAGAGTTCGATCAAGTTCAGAAAAGGGGCTAAACTATCT
Organism: Picea engelmannii; assembly: GCA_009831015.1. Lineage (NCBI taxonomy): Eukaryota > Viridiplantae > Streptophyta > Pinopsida > Pinales > Pinaceae > Picea > Picea engelmannii. The sequence continues at coordinate 157,022 of ML779492.1, read as the reverse complement.
CCTACGATATTGTGGAAAAGAGAGGCCGTGGCCTAATGACTAGCCTTGCCTGATTCTTGAGGCGTATGCCCAATGCCTTTCACGTCTTCGTTCGAGACATTATGATTAGCGATCCTACACATGCTATTGATAGGAGTTTCTTACGAGTATCTAATGAGGGGGGCACTCATGGCTGAGCTGATCCGCATCCTGGATCATCGCATTTGACAGCTACGGTGTCGAACAGTAGATGAGGTCAAGGTCCAGTGGGACAACTATAGTCCGCACTCGGCGACCTGGGAGGACGCATATGATATGTGCCTGCAGTTTCCATTTTTGTTAATAGATAGACTTATGATACCGTGATACCTATTATTTCTGCACTTATATACTGTGAAACTTCAGGACAAAGTTTAGACCAAGAGGGAGTGTATGTAACATCCCGCTCTCGCGCGCACTGAGCGAACTTATTCTTTGAGGACACTTGTTTGCAAGTGATCCGGATTATTATACTATTAAGCATTGATTATGATTATGAGGCATTATGGGTTGATGCCATGTTGTTTTGTTGCATTGACATAGACAGGTGCTATTGACTCGGTTTTACTGAGTGTGCAGGACTTTGGACCTCAAGGATGTAGAGGCATCAAGGGAACCCCTTGGACTTCGGATCGAGTCGGGGAGTGAACTATTGGGGTTTGATTGTTTATATGTGGTATTAGTGCATCTGATTAGATGATATGATTATGGATATATTTCTGACCTGATTCGTTGATGATGCAGGCTGACGATAGCTTGCCAACCAGAATCACATGTGGAGTAGAGGGGTCACGCAGGACCACCAGAGATGTTGAGGGAGAGGTGTGGACAACATCCCTGCCGCAACCTACTAGCACTCCCACCGTGGCTTGAACTATAGGTTAACGACTACCTAGTTCAAGAAGACTCGTGATGCCGTGAGGGCAGACTGCGACAGTCGCTCACGATGATTCTAAGGGGCGCACAATAAGACAGGGGCCTTATTCCTTAGAGGCCCTTAGTCTCCCACGAATTCACCCGACGGAGTATTGAATCCAGGGGTTTTTGATGTCTACCAAGTCAGTCAAGAGGCGAGTGGCACCCTTGGAGCACGTGGTGTGTCCTGAAGGGCACATCGCGCAAGAAAAATGGAAAGAGGCGAGTGGCACACTTGGAGCACGTAGTGCGTCCTGAAGGGCACGTCGTGCAAGGGAAACAGATGAGGCGAGTGGCACCCTTGGAGCATGTAGTGCGTCCTGAAGGACACGTCGTGTTGTTAATGATAAATGAATGAACCTAGATGGCCTTAGGACGAATAATGTGATAAGAAATTTTTAGAACAATTTCCCTAATAAATTGTTGCCCAACACAAAAATTAAAGTCTAGGTCTAAATTATACTGGTGGCAGAATTTTTCTATTCTTTTAATATATATATATATATATATATATAATAAATAATGATGATAATCTTCATAAATCTTGTAACAAGAAGGGAGTAAGCAATTTAATTGATTCATAAAAATCTATTGGGATAAAAATTAAAAAGGGGGGGGAATAATTGTCTTATTATATTATGATAATTTAAAATTTATTAATTAAAAAGGGAAAAGGGAAAACGTTAATTTCTACACCTACCAAATTGGTTTTAAATGAAAAGGGGAAAGAGGGAAATCTAAAATAATTAGGAAACTAGGAAAAGAGGGAAACATAAAAAGAAAAGGGAAACACAAGGGAAAAGGAAGAAAGTCAAACTTAGTAAGGTATCTAGCATTTAAGAACTTTCTAATTTAAAATGAACTAGCAAATTAATAATGAGGAAAGTCATTAAAACCTATAAGGGATTTTGGGGGACACCGAGGAGCGATTCTAGGAGTGACTCTAGGTGGGTGAGGGAAATAAGGGTAATTAATTAATTAAAGAAATTAATTTATGGAGGAATGAAGGGGATGGGTGACACATGTACGGGGAGGATTTTTAGGATTTAATTTATTAAACATTAATTTAAATGGGATTTTGGGAAAGTAAAGGACTTCAAAACTCTATAAAATAGAGAGAGGAGAAGGATGATGGATCTCTTCTATTTGCGTAACGTTACAATGCAGAAATATATACTTGACTGACTTAGCTTGTGGGAGTTGGGATACCCAGCTCGGTGAGCAGTGGTAGCTCGGTCTTGCGAGGCGAGCTGGGAGCTACCTGAATCTATGGATAGTGTGTGTGGCCCATTTGCGGCTCGGGGGGCTAATGGGGAGGAAGAGTACCCCTAGCGTTGTCTGGGAGGTACCGGTGAAGTCTCATCGGTTGGCAGGTGGGAGTTGCACGAAGCATGCGGGACATCAACTCAGAGTGGGCGATTAGGAAACGATACACTTTCTTTATTTTTGCATGGTAGATTGTAGTAGGATTTATGCTTTGGATCTGCATGTTTAATTGGGTAAGTAAATCGATTGTCTTAGCATTATAGTTGATGACTAAATTTTTCCATAGCCTATAGCTCAATGATTGATTGACTCCCATGGCCTTCGATTCCTGACATGTCTTGACTGCCCTGTGGTGTATGGATTTGTGAAGATTGTGGTTTTTTTTTCCTTTCGTCCCTAGCTCATTAGTCCTCGCCTAAGCAGTCAGCCAGGAGCCTGATCTACGATCATCGCTTCGATGTTAATAAACCTACAGATCTCAACGCCCTACTTTTCTTTGCGTGGATGATGAGTGAAGGATGTTCTTGATAGCCGTCTACCTCTGTTGTTGTCCTTGGCTGATTTTTGTCTTATGCCTTGATGCGTTTATTTGACCCGACAATTTAGTGATTGATGGTGAAAGTTTATCTTTTTCTTGGATGCTTATTATTGAGTTGTGGATCGATTACGTTTTTATTCTTCTATGAATTTGATTCGAACCAGAACATCTCCCCTTTTTATATTGAATGGTATGTTTGCTCTTTACATCTTACAGATAATCATTTTTAGTCCTTTATTTCCTGGAATGTTTGTTCAACGATTTTGCTGATATGTTAATGACAACAATGTAAATCCCCTTCTGGTGTGTTTTGTACAACGATTTTCGTTCGTTCTGCGTTTTATTTGATTTTCGGCTTTCTGTCCAGTGTCTTTCTTTTACCTAGCATGCATCTCTTTTCTTTCTGAAAGAATTTAATTTACCAAAAAAAAAAAAACGAAATAGTCCAACAGTCGATTTTAATGTCAACCTAGCATTCAATTTTAATTTCAACCCAACATTTTGATTTTAATTGTCGACCCAACATTTCAGTTTTAAATGTTTTCACAGCCATATAGTTTTGTTACTTCCAGATGTGGTTAAGGGCAACGTTTTACCTTGATCGATACCTCTTGGCGATAATTTGTTTTAAACAACAATAACTCTTAACCACGTTTGACATCTTGACCGTGGAGTTATTTGAATGACAGATATAAGCTTTAAAACTGACTGTGTTTTCCTGTTAAATTACCATGATTTTCCATTTAGAAGTTGACTGTGTCTGCTGCTGGAATGACCACCAATTTGGACCACGAAATTGCATTAAAATGTTGACCGTGCCTCTAGTTTTCATTTGCCTACGTGTGGGGCTGTGATTTACAATGTTGAGAGTGTGCTGCGTGTATGGTGGCGTGGCTTGGTGTGTAATGGTGGCATCAGTTGATGGAATTTTTTTTTAAAGGCGTAGGATAGCTGTTGACAAAAAATCCTTGCATGTAAGTGAGACTGCGAAATTGCTATATTTTGACACTTGCACAAACTCCGATTTCGGAAGGGCACCATGCACAATTTAACTTACCTGCGTTGCTCACTACGGATTTCTATACCATGATTTGGACAACGTGCCTCCCTCAGCTGTTACACATTCTTATTGTGAAATATTTAATGCATGGCCATTTACCTTACAGCCTTATCGAACTATATTACTTGGAGATTTATCGAAATACAAGACTGCCCCCAACCGTTTAATGAAATACAAGATGGCCCCAACCGCACCAATTGGCTGGGTGATTTCCATCTGCAATACTTGATAGTGCATCCCTTTTTCATCTGTGTATACACGTACAGGGACAATGTGTTCATCCTTAGCAACCATTATAGCGTTTTTAATACCCAGCAGATTCACATGGCATTTTACACAGCTTTTAATGCCTGGGTTAGCGATTTCATGCAACTGTTTTATGGGTAGCAGTTGAGTGATAGGAATTTTAGTAATAGCGGAGTATTGTACATCGAGATATGCACAATATTTTCATAATAGTGCGGTTAATTATTCTGTGCCAGAGTTTTGTTAAAAATGGAAACAACGATTAATCTCATTCTTTGTAGACAATGCCTTATTTGCATTATTTTTATCTGATTGTGTGATTATTAATGGTTCATGTGACAACGTGTGTGCTTAACATCATTCATTGCTCCCTTTTGAAATTTTTCTCAGCTATAAACTTTTCTTATGGAGGACAATGATGCCCTTTGTAACCCCCCTGCTAGTTTCTTTTAATGGTTAATCCTTTTAAGGTTATCGCACAGGCATATTAAACCACTATCCCTTATGGACACAACATTATTGTATTTCAACACCCTTAAGTTATACAAATAAAGTGTCTTGAATAGTTGTATCAACCATTAACCACGATATCCTTTATATTAACCGTTATCCGGTGGTTGATTTTATTGGCTATATTAACTATTAACTTATTGCCAACCTTAGTGGTTAACCATTTTTATATCGAGGTTCGATATTGATATTGACCTTCCTCAATGATATCTTTTAATGGTATATCGACGTGTTAATCATTTTCTATATATCTGAAATATCATAAAATAGTTGTATTAACCTTTATCTTGATTGAACCTATATCAACGATTTTGCCACTATCCTTTATTCCTAAAACTTATTTTAAAGGATTTGTTCCTTATCAATTAATTTTTATGCACCGTTGATTGAGGCGCAAGGAATTTATGGTGTTGTAAGAAGGACATGGTCGTCTTGTTGACCTGCCAGTAGGGTGCTAGGGTTAACCATCATGTGTTGGGATGGTTAAGATGATCCCTAGCACGACTGATTTTATCTTGCGCTAGTGGTTCAGTCTTGTTGTTGTGCCATGATTGTTATCACACCTATCGCCTGGCGACATACTGATTCCTGGTGAGGGGATCCTCGCACGCCCTTTTGGATAGAGGCGAATGATATCTTAACCAGAGTCAGTGCTTCCCATTGTGGGCATTGATGATCGTTGTAAGTTGTTGTCAGCTCTTGGGTTGTAATGCCTTCACACGTTGGTTGTGCGCGCCATAGAGGTATCTAGTCACTGGCTGTCAAAGCCGTGGTGTCAGGTGGTGGATGTTGTCCCTTAGCTTGTAGGCATTGCCATGTTGAGACGGGCGGGTGGTCATTTCTATCTGTTAACTTACGCTTGGGTCCCCCAGTTACTCATTGTGCTAGTTGTTGGGTCGTTTGTCTCTTGACCGACCTGCTCATGTGTGTTCGTCATCGGGTCATGTGGTCCAACCGTTGTCGTCTTTTCCTTCCTGCAAAAAAAAAAAATCACTTTCTTCTTTGCGTATAGCCGTAACGATTGGGGTCGTTACATAGAATGGCTAAATGACAGGGGAAAATTGGATATTTGTACTATTGAAGGATGGAAAAAGCGCATAAAGGTATTATGTAAAAAATTTCAGGCCCTTAGCTTCCACCATATCTACAGGGATTTCAACATTGAGGCTGATAAGCTCTCCAAAGAAACCTTGTTGGCTCCTGAAGGAAGAATAACATACTATCAATGGGAACCCGGAGGGGCGGGGAGAACAAAGCATCTGGATATTTACTGAACTTCATTGCCTTTTAAAGGATTTTTGTTATATTTGTGGGTCCTTATTTAGTCTTGGTATATAAGGGGTTGGAGCAGACAGTAGTAGTCAGGCTGGATAAGTTGTGTTTTTTTTTAAAATCAATAGTATAATCTCGTCGAACTTTAATGTTTTTGTTGTTTTTTGAAGGGATATTTTGAATGTCTTGATAAATACTTATGCAGTTTGTGGCTGTGATGTAGCCGATTTTCCATGTATGGCAGTATGTAAAGAAAATTATATCATTAATATAATTTTGAGCAAATTTTCATTTGGATAAAAAAGTTTGATATAAAAAAGGGATAAATGAAACTTTGATTATTTGATTATTTGCAGATGATTACTTGATATGTGCCATGCTGGGCTACGGATTGGAAGGCAAAGCTCACATTGAGGTTGAGGATGTGTTTCTCAGTGCAGTCAAGAATGTTAGCACATTGTAGTTTCATATTTCAATTCAGGTAAATGCTGAGTATTGGATGAACAATCTACACATCAAGTGTTTGATGAAATACATTCATATCAAGTGTTAGAAAAACACTTGAGTACCATGTGTTTGATAAAAAAAATTGTCCAAAAATTGTTTGCTAAAACCTTTGAATGTCAAGTGTTTGATAAAATGCATATTTGACAAGTGTTTGCTAAAACCTTTGAATATCGAGTGTTTGATGAAATGCCTACCAGACTATTATTTGGTGAAACAACTATTATAAAGCATAGATTCTAGATGATGGTAAAATATCTCAATGGGAATACCATACTTTTGTGAGTGAATTCAGAGGATTTTCTAGCAAACTTAAAGAAACAATTATAGATTTATAGAGATTCCATGTGGAATAACAATGTCTCATTTTTTTGTGTAAACAATTGGAATACTAGTATTTAATATCTAACTATATCTTACACAAAGATTCAACTATCCATTGGGTATTGCAATTGTAGAGAGAAGTAGTGGGACCTAGGGTCTCTTCAATTTCAAAGTTGGTTTCTTTTAAGAATGTAGTGAAAAATTAAACTTCTTCCACTACAGCTTCTTCAACTCCTCTGCATGGTTCCTAAATAATGGATAAAGTGGAAGATGAACCATTGGAGGAAATTATTGTTCTTGAAGTCACTCAACCACTTCAAAAGTATGAATCATCTGTTGTTATTTGCATATTTAATGGTCATGGCCTCTTTCATTTGATTTATACTAGTGGATCCACTCAACTTGCACAAATAACTATGAGATATCTCTTGGTTTCAAAGGTTTGTTAATAGTTCATTTTTTTTATCATGTTGATTATGAGAAATTTTTTTAGGAGGGTCCTTGGTTTTGTGGACAAGTGGGACTTTTTATAAATCCTTGGTTCCCATAATTTGATCCAATCTCTATGCGAGTTACTTGGATGCTAGTTTGGGTTCCTATCCCAAAATTTCCCTTACATTTCTAGCATATTTTAGTGATGGAGGATATTGAGAATACTTTTGCGAGTTAAATAAAAACATATTTTGAGAGAGCTTTAGCAATATTATGCATATATGCTCGCTTATGTGTTGAGATCGACCTAAGTAAGGATCTTCTAAACAAAATGATCCTCAAATGGAAAAAAAATTAGATGGACTTAGAGATTGGATTATGAGAATACAATATTCTATAGTAGGATCTATAATATTTTAGGACATCTACATGATTCTTCTCCTCATGAATGACCTCAACCTTCACTAAAAAAGGGGCTAAATTGAAATAAAAAAGTTTGACATTTCCTCCAGTTAAAGATGAGGAAAAGGCTAAAAAACATTAGTAAACAATATATTTATAGTAGTTTAATATTAATTGTCTAAAGGTGTTGATTGGAGAACCCTATCATGTCTTAGAGGCTTAAGAAAAGGGCATAGATAATGAGATTTCCTCATTGAGGATAGTAGTGAACATGCCATCCCTCCTACGGGAATGAAGCAACTTCATGAAACTGACACCTTTGATTTTGATAAGGAATTGGTCCCCACTTAAATTCCTAAGCTCTCATCTTCTAAGCTATAGGTTGCCACTGTGGATCCTTCTTGAATGAAGTTCGACGAGGTTAAAAAGAAGAAGGAGAAAAATGATAGGATTGATAATTATTTTTTAAAGTGTAAAAGATGACATGTTCATTAATTATATAATTTTATTATTGCAATGCAATCTTCATTTACATCTATATTATATCTGTAAAGTACTTGTAACACCTAAAGAATGCAGTTTTCATTCTGATTTGGATTACAAAATTTGTGATTTTTTTAAGAAAGAAAAAAATTATCATCTATTTTATTTGAATATATATATATATATATATATATATATTTTCCTATCCATTTTTCTCTAATTACCTTGATTCTAACTAAAAACACAATCTATTAAATAACATTTAGTTGTCATTTATCTTTTTGAAAAGTAAAATAAAAAATTAATTTCCTCTTTCCACCTTTTTATTTTCTCTCATTACCTTAGTTCTAATTAAAACTACAATTTACTAACATAGTAGCATACTTTGTAATATTCTCCTAATAATCCAATTACAAAGGTATTCGGGTTTCGAAGTTGAAAAGGGAATTCACAATGTGGTTTTTAACACAATGCTGCACACTTTTATATCAACAGTAATTTTCAATACCATCGCATTTTGTATATAAAATGTGAACTTTTTTTATTTGAATGTGGAAAAACCTGACACAATTTAGTTGTCAATTGATAGTATATATGATTATCATTGACTACTATCTATGAATACAACTTATCTCATCACCATTATTAAAAAAAAATTCAATGGTGATTGATAAAGGGGTAAACTTTCACTCCTCATAAATACCTTTAGGTCTTGAATCATTCCTTACATTCAAAAAAAAATGCAATCAAAACCAGTCAAACCCAATATATAAAATGTGAACTTATACATCATATAAAAGTTTTAATACATTATATTTTTTTCAAAGTACTAATTTTTCAATTTTGTAAGATTCTCTTAATATTGCAATTAAAAAGTTATATAAGTTTTAAAGTTGAAAAGCACAAACAAATTATGGCCATTACCACATTTATACCAATTGTAATTTTCAATACTACGATATTTTACATAAAAGATGCGTTTACATATCATATGAACATTATAATATGTTATTGGTACAAATATAAAAATGGATAACATATTTATTTTATTTTTATGAAAAATATTATAAAATTTTATGTTCCTTCAATTTCAATTTTTATAAGGTCATATTTTACTTGAGAATTTAAATTTGAAATTTTGTAGAAAATTGTCTTACCTCTCTATATATATAAACCTCTATATATATATAAACGTGAATTAATAATGAGATAAAACTTATGTTTATTAATTGTATATACTTTAAAATTTTAGGTAAAGATAATAAGGGACCTATGTGAGTATCTAGTTTTTTTAAGAGATGGTTATTTGCTTTAGGGGGACAAAATATATGTTCATAATATAAACAAATTGCACTAGTGCTTGCACCATATTTTACGATTTTTTTTCATTTAAGTACTATTTTGTATTATTTACCAAAATATAGTAAAAATTGAACACATGATGTGGCAGAGAGGGGACAATGGAATCGAGGGGAAGTAAAAAAGGGTAGTATCTAGGGTTTGAGTGTGTAGGTCGAAGGTTAGACAAGGGTAGAGGATGTTACAAGGATTGTTGGTGGTCGAACATCAAGAGTCAATGGAGGAGGGTAGGGGCTTGACCCCAGAGGCAAGTAAATCCTTTAAGGAAGTAGTCATGGGAAGCTTAGGCCCAACCTTGATGGATAACGAAATAGGGGGGAGGGGAGGAGATGAAACAATGCAGGACCGACCAATAATTCAAGAAACAAAACAAAAATCCACAACTCGTAGGCTGAGGAACAAATGTTTAATGAACATTGAGAAAAACCCCATGTATGAGATAACTTCCCGAAATATTGGGATCTATATACAATACATGATATCACACAATTATTGGGAAGTTCATGGGCATATGGCCCTCCAAAAAGTAACTAATAACATGGGTAAATACTCAATGGAACCCTAAAGGAAACATTGAACTAAAACTGTGATTGAAGGGTTTTTTTACCATTATTTTTACCTATACTGAGGATATAGAGAGGATCTTTGTGTAACATCCCACTCTGGCGCACATACCAAACTTATTCTTTGAGGACACTTGCTCGCAAGTGATCTGGATTTATATGATGATAAAACTTTTCTTTCATTATGATGCATTGAGTTATATGACAGGATGTTTTTACTACCTTGGTATAGACAGGTGCTGCTGACTCATTTTCTTTGAGTGTGCAGGGTGTCGGACCTGGAGGATGCAGAGGCATTAGTGGAACTCCCTTGGACTCCGGATTGAGTCAGGGAGTGGGGTATTTGAGTTGTTTCGTTTATGATGATATTGTTTCGTTTGATGATATACTATTGATTATATGATATGTTGTTTGACATGATCTGACATGATGGTTGATGATGTAGGCTGACGATAGCTTGCCGACTGGACTCACATATGGAGTAGAGGGGCCACACACGAGATCTAGAGAGATTGAGGGAGAGGTGTGGTCAGCAGCCCTGCCACAGCCTACTAGCACTCTCGCCGTGGCTCGAACTGTAGGTTAACGATTACCTAGTTTGAGGGGATCCACGATGCCATGAGGGCAGACTGCGACAGTCGCTCACGAGGATTCTAAGGGGCGCGCAATAAGGCGGAGGCCTTATTCCTTAGAGCCCTTAGTCTCCCACGAGATTCACCTGGCGGAGTGTTGACTCCAGGGGTTTTAGAGTCTACCAATCCG
>ML779492.1:123465-143275 GCA_009831015.1 Picea engelmannii | reverse complement strand
TCAGGGAATTATTGTTGATAAACTCGTAATTGTAATGGGTTCCTGATATATTCACTTATGATGATCACTTTATTGCTACAAGTTGGGAAAAATTGTTATGCATACAATGTCAAGATTAATGTTTATACCTTCCTAGTTGCAAGTTTTTTTTAAAATAGGAAATTGCATCATCTTTACCTTATAAGCGAAATTTCAAGCTTGGAGTTAAATGTATGGTTTTCGTTTACATCAAGTATTAATGGAAATTAGAAATGAAATGTAGTGTTCTCGCCTTATAATACCGGCAAGTTAGAATTGATATCGTTGAATGCATGATCCCTAACCTTAGTGCAATAATTATTATCTTTAGAAAACATAGCGATATGGTTACCTTATCGTAAGGCTGGTATAAATTTTGTTCTGATAAAACTTACTTGTGGTTCGCTTAAACACTGTTGAACTTGGGCGTCGTCGTCAGAGTCCTTGTCACGCGCCTTCTGTAAGGGGCGCAATCGTACTTTTTATTTATATAGTGTTTGATTTTATTCAGTCGGTTGCTTGGTCTGTTGCGTCGGGTGGGATGTAGACACCTCCATGTTCATCAGAACAGTCGCCAGCCCTGAGACCTTAAATGGTTAAAGACGATGGGAAACCGGGCTTGAGCATTGATTATGTGTCTTGGAGGTCCTAACCTTGCAGGGTAGGACGGGCGGGAGTTCAGTCGTTTTTTTTTTAGTGGTCAGTTTTACTTTTCGCTGAGTGTCTGCGTTGTGCGCCTCTGCCTATGGTTGTGTTTGTGGTAGTCCTCGTGGAGGCGTTCAGCGTTCTGGTGCTGAACCTCGTGATTGAGTCTTGTTGTTAGTCGAGTGGCGTCATACAGTTCATTTGTTGCTACTTCTACACGCGCGCGCACACACACACACACAAAAAAAAAAAAAAAATTTGCACCTATCGCTAAACGGTTGTCATAACGAGGCGGTTCGTTACACTTTGAAGAGGGACCCTACTTCTTCAACTATTTCAGTCTCCATTTTTGATATTGGACATTGAGGTTCTAACTAGATGAGGATTTTATAGAAGCCCCGATATGGATTAGAATGTACTCATTACCATTGGAATTCTTGGAGAAAGAAACACTAGAGGGATTGGGGAATACTCTAGGAACCTTTGTCAAGGTATCATATGTAACTAATATGGGGCACTACACATCCATGATCCTAGGCTTGAATGTGCATATACATGAACGTAGCAAGGGAATTGCTTGACTCTATAACCATCTTGTACCAAGATACAAAGTGGACCCAAAGTTTAGATTATGATCACATTCCCTTTCGATGTAGAAAATTCCATGAGCATGGGAATCTATTCAGAGACTACATAAAAAATGTAGAGAATAACCCAGACAAAGCGGGAGAGGAAGAATATAAGGAAGGCTTTAAGATAGTTCTAAGAAAAAGAAGATCTGGAAGGAAGAAAAGAAAATAAAATCAGGGGGTTAGAAATCCACTAAATAGATTCCAAGCACTTGTAAAGGAACAAGGAGAATAGAACAATAGGGAAGGCCCATTAGACAATGGAGAAGGAAAGGAAAGAAAATTGAGTTAGAATCTTAAAGCCAAAAAAATGAGGAAAGAAAACACATAATTGAACAATTGAACCAAATGGAAACTTGGGAGGAAGTAGAAGAGACAATGATGCAGGAGCATCCGTACCTCGCCGTGCGCGCCTGCACGGGAAGATGGAAAAGACTTCAAAGGGAGACGTCAGGGTCACGGTCGTGACTATTTTGAGGAGCGCCGCCGATTGAATAAAAGAATCCATATTTAGGTGTACTTATGTAGCAATTGGGACCTGGAGCAGATAAGCTCTCGTCCTTGTACAACAGGAACACTTATTAGATTTTAATGCAGAAAGATTAGATTGGATACAGGTAGATAGGGTCATTAAGTGTAGATTAGACAATTTAGCTTTTGTGAGAGAAAACAGAATATAGGCACCCTCCTTTTTCTGTATTATAGGGGGTTGAGAGCGAGAGACCTGAGATCAGAGTTAGCATTAGGAGGAAGAAGGAAGAACAAGCAGAGAACTTGTGAAGAGTCCCCATGTACAGTTCGTGAATTAATAGGAAAATTGATTCAGGTCATGGCTGCGATTATTCTCTGTGTCTTGTTAATATTATGCTGTTGCATGGTAGCTTTCTTTTATGCTTTCCTTCTATATGCTGCATACATGATTTCATATCAAGTTAGAAATCTAAGGGAGAGATAAATGAGTTTCAATTGTTTCTCTGTTCGAGCCTGGAGATTCCTGCATAGAGTGCGGTCGAGTCTTTCCGCATAGAGTGCGTCGAAGAGGTCTCACCGTTAGACTCTGGCTTACATCAACGCGGAGGTCGTGGAGCAGAAATCCATTCATGGGTGTGATTATCCCCTGGGTGTTGATGGGGTTTTGTCTCTGCATCTTGATTCTTAGCTATGTCCTTCTTTCATATGCTGTATACTTGATTATGTGGAAGGATAAGGAACTGGGTGCATGAAAAACATGATTCATTTATTTCTCAAGACAGTCAAGAGTTCTGCGGGTTGCAGTCGGGTTGAGCTCGGGATGGTGCAGTCGCAGGGTTGCTTAAAGAGAAAGTTTCAAGTAAAGTGACCATAGCAGGAAGGAATATTATGGAGGAATCAAGACTTCCGAGAACTCCTTAGAGTGCGAGCGAAACTCGAGGCGGAGCACTCTGGAAGGAAAAAAAAAAAGGGAGACTGGCTCATTTAGCCGGGAGTCGTGAGGACGAGTTGGTTAAGTTCGAACATCGTCTCTTTCCTTAGCAGGGCTCATAGGTCACTGACGGAGTACGCGACTTCGGGCCTCGAGACCTCGGAACTTCGGGTCGCAGGAGGGGGGACGATTGACGACCGAGGCGCGACTTCACGAGAAGGCGAAACCGCAGGATCGACATTTCGGGATTCTGAGTCTGGGTGTGAGAGGACACATCCTCCGAGCGGCGAGAAGCGAAGGAAGAGTCAACGTTGACTTTCCTCGGTCTCGGGAATCCGGGAAAAGGACATTCGACGTCGGGACTCGCGAGAGGCGAGACTCTGATTCTTTTCCCCAGGCAAGTTATAAAGGGGGAGTGTGTGGAAGAGAAACTGTGGGTGGCGAAACCCCGAGAAGGGAAGGAAGAGTGTCAACTCTGTGGGCTGCGGAATTGTGAAGGTCCTGGTGGGGCGACCGTGCTCGCGAGGGGTAGGGTAGCCGTCAGACAAAGTATGTAACTACAACAAAACATAACACACAAGGATTAGATGAGGATAAGACAACTAGAGATATGGATATCAAAGACCTAGTTATCGATATGTTGGCCTTGGTAGCAGAGCATGGGGAACATCATCTGCATAACCATCCAGAGAGCAAGCCGAGACAACTTTAGAAAGATCTGATAAAAGGGAAAGGGAAAGTTGGGAATGCTCCTTAAAGATAACAATAAGTCGCTTTGACTTTATTCGAATAAGACAACAAAGATAGAGGTTGATGTCCATGGTTTCATACTCAGGTTCCCTTTTTTTTGTGTCGCGATCATGTGAGTGCTTTAATTATTCTACTTAAAATAAGATTTTGACAAAGCCTACATCAAAAAATCATTTCAATGAATGTATATAGATGTAAGCAAACTCCCGTAAAAGGATTATATAGGGATTATTTTCAAAATTTTATTTTGATTCATTGGACTTTAAGAAAGGTAGGAAATTAAGTAAAGGCTTTGGTATCTTTATGCCAATCCCACTTAAGTCATAGGTGATTTTGATTGGAGTTTGAAGTAATATTAGGAACTATCTTGTATTCCATGTTGTTTAACTTGTTCTTGTACATTAGGTATCTAGTCATGGTCGTGCTCTCCATGGGGCAAACATTGGTTTTTAGGAGGAGGGTATATTGCAACCTTTAATTTTGAGATATAAGTTATAAAACACTTTTGGATTTTCTCTATATTTCTCCATGATTCTCTAAAGATGTTATAGTCCCAAACTTCACAATCATGTAAGATAACAAGAGTGATGAGAGTCTCAAATAGGAGCTTCTTATTATCTCATAGTTAAAGGTCCATTATTTTACAACTTTTTTCAAGTCCATAATAAGCTTTCCACCCTCCATTTATCTTTTTGTTGATTCTATGGTTCAAGTTAAGTTTGTAATGAAAATCAGTGTTATAGTTTACTACCATATTTTCAAGGATTTTCCTAGAGATAAGAATGTAGACTTCAAGAAGGATCCGGTTTCATTATGGTATTCGATGTTATGGAGGCATAAGGCCCCACACAATTTCTATGTAGTACAAAATGGATTCGTATCCTCTTTTAAGAAGATGATTCACAATTATGCCATGTCTAGTTTATCATTAAAAGTTGCATCCTTTCTGTCAGGGAAAGGAGTTTTTAAAACCATGGAATATTTCAGTTTCATTAGACTTTATGGATTTCAAGGGAAACCCTCTATGCTGCCATTTTATGTTTTTGATATACTTTTCATTATTGAAGTATGCAAACAATACAATTATTGGGTGCATTTCTTCAACAAAAAAGGAAAAAAGAAATTCATCACATTGCCATGGAAAGTTAGAGAAATTTCCATGAAGAACATTTTTCATTTAGATGAATACACAACTCAAATTGACCAGTTCAATTTGAAAGAAGTTCATGCAATTCAGGATTTCGACCCTAAGGATTTGTTTTCAACACACATGTATCCAATTGAATATGGATTATCATTTAGTAAGTCTGTGTAACTAGAAGGAGGGGGAGATAATCAAAATCCTCATGAAGCATCTCTTGGAATCACCCAACATGATATTGAGGCATTAGTTAGCACCAATGAATACTATAAAGAATGGGGGTTGAGAAACAACAAGTAAAAACATGGGTTCACCAAATGTGTCACAAAAGAGTACCTCAACAAAACAAAAAAAACCGAAATAATAGTTAGGAACAAAGAAGGTTTTCCACCGAAAATTCAGATGATGGTGGAGATTAAAACCCCACCAAAAAGTATGTTAAAAATTCTCACATTATTCATATACTTGTAAAAGAAAAAAGAGAAATTTAGAAAGAAGGGTAGGAATAACCTGAAGTTGAAACTAGTCCCGAAGACATGGAGGTTGATGACATAATAGGGGAGCCCATCTGGGCTGAACAAAGGATGATCGAGAGCAGGACTATAACTAAAGAATTGGATTCCCAAGAGAGAGAGGTATTTGAGGAGGAATATATCACTGTGTACCACGTTACCTATGATAATAATACAAAAAAGTTGTTATTTAAAAAAGTGAACTTGAGAAATAAAAGGGTTTCAGAAAAATGGAAATTAGAGATTGATTTCAAAGGGGTAAAACTCTTGAAAATCATTGTGTTTCATGAAGCAATCAATGAAGCCTTAAAATATTCCATCGACGAGATATAGAAGGAGAATTTGATCCTAAAGGTAAAAGTAAAAGAATTAGAAGAAGCTTTGCTTCCAAGACCTTTGTTTGTTGAACCCATTGCTACTATACAACCATTGTGCAGTCTTGAGGATGTACCAGAAACCAGCTCCAAGATGAAAGGTTCATCAAGTTTATTAATGGATATAACAAAATATATTGGAGATAACATTAGGAGAAGGATAGCCTTGATCCTTGAAATATGCGAGTTAACAACCAATTCAACCACTCTTTGAAAAAGGATCCTACATTTTAAAGAACACCTCTAAAAAGATTTGTAAAATAGTGAAATATTTTATAAAGATATAGTGGATACATTTTCGGCAAAGGTCTTAAGTTTAAGTGATATACATAAGAGAAGAAAATTTTCCTTCCAAGACTTGTTGGTTAAAGAGAATT
The DNA here is from genome assembly GCA_009831015.1 of Picea engelmannii. Taxonomy (NCBI): domain Eukaryota; kingdom Viridiplantae; phylum Streptophyta; class Pinopsida; order Pinales; family Pinaceae; genus Picea; species Picea engelmannii. The sequence continues at coordinate 137,427 of ML779492.1, read as the reverse complement.
AAATGGTTGCAGGAGATGTTATCTGAATGTGATGTTATAAATGATAAAAGAGGAGATTTGTTTTTAAAACTTATTGATTTGACTAAGGAATTGGAGGGCCCACACTTAATTGTGGACTAAATTATTTTATCAAAAGATCAATTACAAGAGAAGTTGGATGCCTTCAAATTTTCTTGGGCCAACAAATTTAATGGCTCAAATGAATATTACGAAGAAGAAGTGGAAATGTGGTTAATTCAATACGTGAACAATAATGAATATATTGAAGACGCACAACATCAATTGAGCCTTGATATTCAAGAGCTGGAAATGAGTTATTTGAAACCAAGACTAAACAATAAATAATTGTTTTCCCATGCGAGAGTATATTGACCAATGGTTAAGAAAAGCCTTGGTTAAAATAATTGAAACATATCAACAATAAGTTGGTGATACAGTTATGCCACCTCTATCCTAGTAGCAGCCTATTAAAGACACATCAACAAGTAGATAATAGGATCTTCCATCATATAATTCAATTAGTCACTTTGTTTTTCTCTCACCTCTTTTTCTTCCTCAATAAGTAGTCATTTCTCTTGTATTCTTTCAAAATTTGTGAAAATCAAAGGCCGACCTTTTTGTCTTCCACATCTTTCTTTAATTTCATTGTCCATGAGAGCCAAATTCCAATCCTCTTTGAAGGACAAATGGCATTTACTTTTCTTTATGAACTCTACAAAAATTATTATTTTTAAAAATACATCTATTATTTTTGAGGTTCCCAGAGAACTACTCGAGACATTACATTAGTGATTTCTCAAACTTTCAATTTTAACCATGAGATTTCAAATGTGTGTCTATCAAAATATTTTTGGATCTTAATGGAATAATCATTTACAGTTCTCTGCCATATGCGGTCCTTATATTCTTTCCTTTTTCTAAATAATGTGTCTTACTTTATTGAATAATATGATGGTAATGTCATTGCGTGAAACTATTTACTCTCTTGGTTTATAATCTTGTGTTATAGTGTGAATATTTACTTTTCTGGGAGATGCCTAGTCCTTTATCAGGTATTCTCTGCATGTGAATATTTGTAACAAGAATAAGTTTGGTCCTCTCACATGCCCTCTTTATATTCTTGTATATAATTTAAACATAGAGGAGTAACACCTCTCTAAAAGTGCAGAGGGATTTATCCTCGTGATGTTGCCTTAAAATACCTTTAAACAGTCTTTCATATCAATATTTTTGGCGACCATTATGGGGGAAATACAAAAGGATTGTTTCATAGACCAAAAATTTGAATGACTCAACCAGAGCCCAACCAACCCCAAATACAAGTTGGACTTAGAGATCAAGGAAGTATTTTGCACCAGTTGTACGACCTAGCCACAACAACAACAAGGAGTCATGAATAACTTGAAAGAAAGTGGGAATATGTGATACCCCACGAATTGAAATTTTGATTATTATTACTATTATTATTGTTATTTTAGAATTTTAATTATTTTTCCAAAAGACAATTTAGCCGATTGACCAAATCTGAATTGTAAAACCTTATTATTTTATGAAAATAAACACAAGTGGAAAAGTGGCACACGCTGAAGAAACTATTAAAGAGGGAGTTAGGAATCCAAAGGGGTTTTCCAAGTGGAAACAAATTGAGACAAGCTATGGAGTTAACTCAACTTCAAAAAAGACACATTCCAGATTTATAGGAGAATCTATGAACATGTGTAGAATTGAATCTGACAGGTGGTCAGTGAGAAGGAGGCTAGAGACAAGTGTCACAAGTACTAGGAAAAATAAAAAGAGATCATGACAAGGGAATGGGATTCCATTCCTAGGATGCGAACTAGTACCTCGAGAAGGCTATGTACTGAACTAAATTGACACAGTGATTTTCTAATACTACACACAACAAGCTGGTACTCAGAATTCTGCAAGAGGCCACATAGGCAACCCCTTGGATTCCAAACTTTTCTCGAGGGTGACAGAGGTTGTCAAAGACTCTAGTCTAAGGTTGGGAGGAACAAATTATTCAACGTGTGGTTTCCCCAAGTTATAGGTTTTACTTCTTTATTATGAAAATGTTGATCTGATTATTTACTATATGTTATTGTGCATTACTGTGACCAACATTTTTGGTTATGAAGTACTTTAAAGCATACATAAATCGTATCAATATTAGATTTAAGTACTTTCTATGAAAAAATAGATGCATATTATAGTTTCATGCAGGAAGACTGTTGAAAGAAAAAACAATAGTTATTATGTTCCTAGATCTACAGACATAATCGTATTACCAGTAGCAAACCCATAAAAATCATGAGTAAAACCCAGATATTAAAAACAAGAATTGTATTTGATTAAGAATCTTGTATTGAGGAAACAGAGTTCAACAAAGATACAAATAATAATTGTAGTATCCAAAAGGAATCGATACTAAGTTAACAAAGTTTAACACATATATAAGTAATGACCGTGGATGTCCAAAATCGATACTAAGTAAACTGGTTTAATAAAGATACAAGTAATGATTGTGTATATCCAAGAAGGTATCAATACTATGTAAAAAAAGTACTTAAAATTTCAGAACTGTAATATGCGCAGATAACAGTCATAAGTCACGAGACTTTCATGAATGATTATACAAAATTATTCGGTTGACTAGCTCGACAAAATGTATAAACATAGAAGCCACATATTATGATACCAGACTTGAATTTCCAAGCAAGGGTATTTCCGAGTTTCCATGGTACCATCCTCCTCGAGACCTACATAATCGTAGTGAAACAAGTTAGAATGCGATACGAGTTTTAATTAGTTAAACAAATTCAAGTTACCTATGAAAACAAAGATGAACTTACTATGGGTGTACATAACACCTTTTTATTTCCTTTTGTTGCCTTTGAATTGCACCTAAATGTTGAGGGTTGTCAGATAGCTGATGGGTACCCATCACAACAATAAACAAGCCCCATCATTATTTAAATACCCATGAATAAGTTTACCAAGGATGTAAATCATGATGCAATTATAGAATATAAACCATAGAACATTACTACTTTGTGCGAACACCGCACCTATGCAAATATTTTAATAGAAGTCCTAACTAAGTTCAGGATGAATAAAACTATTTGAAAGTTTGTATTCATAAACCAGAAATGAGAGTAGTAAAACAAAAGAATTATATAAATCTTGTTACGGTAAAATCGGACCACAGAGTTCATAGAATTTCTGGGTTCGAACGACAAGTCCCTGAGGTCCAAGGAAAAACTCCTTGGACCATAGGCTAATCGGAAGTGAAATTTACCGCAATCGAAATACAATTTTACAATCACGACATTATATAGTAGATATATAAAGAAACAATAAGTTCGCCAAGTCAAATGTTACAGAGACATTTAAATAGAGCTGGCGGAATAACGTTCACACACAAATGTGAACTAATAGATCAGATAATAAGTTAGAAGTATAAAATTTATGAGTTATACAAGAAACTAGAACGAGTAAAGAAGATTTAACAATCTCTTACCAGTTAGGGATGACATAGGCCAACCAACTGCAAACCTGCAAGGCTATGAAGACCCTATCTCTCGCAAATAATTCTATTGTAAACGAAAATAGGGTTCTGGACAATCATGCCTCTAACTCTGTAACTCAAGAACTCTCAAAGATACGGGAGGGTCCAGTAAAACATTAAACTTCTTGGAAAAAAAACCTCTCAAGATGAACGCAGAGCAGAGAAACAAAATTGAAAAGTGTAAAATGAAACAAGTTCAAGAGAGGTTGAAAGGGTTAAGGATTCAACAAGGAAACCCTAACACCTGTGAGAAAAATGAGGTTACATGTATACATCCTTAGCACACTTGTCGATAAATTGTCATCAAGATGGTAACCCCATAGGTCGCGCATACAAGATCGTTGCATGGTAAACACCTCGTATGACACACTGCTCAATGAAGAAAAGTTGGTAAGAAATTAAATTAAGAAATAGTACTATAACATGAGTTAATCTCTTGTAAAACCTCATAATAAATTCCCTTAAGTATGAGCTATCATTTCGTATGCCAAGTTAAATGATCTGTAATAAAACCCATTTAAATTATGAGCTTACCTCAACATAAAAATACCATACAAACCTTGTACGTCGAATTACGTGGACTCATATAAGGTATGATATGATTAAAGAGTTATAATAACAATGTAATGCACGGCTCCACACGCCCCGCGTGCACGCCCTGCTTCCACTAGGACCTTCTCTGACCTCGGCCCCGAAGAGCGACAATGCTCCTCTAATTCCCCGTCGGGAATTCTTCACCCACAACGCTCTCCAATGATCTCCCTTAACAATCAAAAAATCAAAATTCGCGATATCGCGAATTCTATTCTCGCGTGTTTCTCACCTCACGATTCCCCGAAGTCCGATGCGAGTCAACGTTGACTCCCCTCCGCTATCGAAACTTTCCCCTATCGAGAAATCGCAACTCGCAACGCCGACGAATTGAATTACCAAACTCTGAATCTCGACGGCCCGATCCTCCAATACAATGCCACCTGTACTCCACTAGCCTTCGAGGTCCCACTCTGCCACATCACCTTTGGGATATCGCAGATCGTGAATCCGACATGCGAGTGTTCTCTCTTGTCGAGAACCCTGATTCCCCGAACCCCGATATGACGGGATCCTTGACACGTGTCCCCATGATCAACGACTGTGATCCTATTGGGATATCACAAATCACGATCTCGCAACTCTCGCTGCAAACCTTTGGCGCTTCACCTTGCGAATCACCGATGTGCGATGTCACGTGTGGATCGAACGATCCCAGTGACTCCAGATCCATGGCTCTACTCCCTCCTCAGCTTCAAGCCTATGAATGTTCATGCCTTAAACTCCTGGCAACTTTGCAAGATCTAACGGTCCTCGGGTTCTCGTGGAATCTCTCCAGGAGATTTCACCCATCCATCCTTCCTTTGATATTTCTTGCGAGATGTATCAAGCGCTTCCTTCGTGAAGACTTGCTACTCGTATGCTAACCATTGGTGCTTCTCTCGGCCTCTCACGGCAACATCCGTGCTTGTCGTTCTGCAAACTTATAGGCCTATCCCTCCTGATCTTGTTCTCGACTTCATAAATCCTTATGAGAACTTGTTGCACGCACTCCTTGCAGCAACTCTTCGAACACGACTAAGTGTTGAAGCTTCCTCGACTCTGCACACTCACCTGCAGCAGCCGTCCTAATTCCTTTTGCTCAGAATCGCAACTCTGAGTCTTCTTCCAGCCTGTGCACGCCTTGCATGGCTCCAGTGCCAAATCTGCAGTTCTGAGAGCTTAGAACAAAAGTTACCTCTACTTGAACCCTGCAGTCACGCACTCCTTGCGGACAAATTCAACTGCACCCTTGCAGGAATTCTCTGGTCCAACATAAAGAAACAATTGAAACTAATTTCCTACTCTCACAGATTTCAATTCAACTCTGAAATCATATACACAGCATATCAAAGCAAGTGCATAACCAAAAGCAAATACTCATAAGCATAATATCAACAACACACAGAGAATAACACAACCATGGAATTGAATCAAAGCTTTTCTATTAATTCAATATCTGCACATGGTGGTTCTGCAAACAATTTCTCTACTACTCTTCTCTTCTTGCTCCGGAATGCTGCTAATATCACAATGATACAATGGAGGGTGTCTATATCCGTTCTCCCTCACGAATTCTACAACTATCTAATCTACAATTAATTCCTATCTAACATCATTAAATCTATTAAATTCCTTCCTATCTACTAAGGACGTGAGCTTTAAAGGCTCAAGGTCCCCTTTACAATACAAGTGCGCTTCTATATGAATGGCTTCATAAAAGAGCAGCGCAACAATTCCCAAGTATTTCAAAATATGTAGGTGCTGTCCAGCTGTCTTTTCTGCTCGATGTGTTGGCTAGCTTGATACGCTGGCGATGCTCCTGCATCATACTCCTCGGCTTGAAAAATTTCATGGGCTCCTGTCCATGAGCTCCTGCATGGTCTATCCATGCTTGTGTATGACTGCTTCATTTTCCCAGCTAGCATCTTCCATTGGGTGATTCTTCCACTTGACCAGATATTCAAAATACTGCATTCGTCTGGTCTTTTTACCTGTTCGCCTGTCCAGTATGCACTCCATATGCGGCTTCTCTGCAACTGGTAATTGCTTCTGCCACTGGACCCCTGGTTCCTCAGATTCGGTCTCTGCTTCTCCAGCCTTGTATGGATATAAGTCTACGATATTGAATATCGAAGATATCGCGATGCCCTCTGGCAACTCAATTTCATAAGTGTTCTCCCCGAACTTCTTCAGGACTCTGCATGGCCCGATCTTCTTCATTTTTAATTTATTGTATGTTCCCCTTGGGAACCTTTCCTTCCTCAAATGTGCCAGAACAATATCCCCAACTTCAAACTGAAGTTGTCTCCGATGCTGATCTGCTCTACGCTTATACTCTTGATTTGAATCAATCAATCGTTGCTTCACCTTGCTGTGAAGTTCTCTCACTGCTTCAGCGAATTCTTCAGTGCTAGCACTGCTAGTTGCAGTCTGGTCTGGCTCCCTGAGTTCAGAAACTCCCCTTGGCTGTGTCCCATACACAATCTAGAATGGGCTTTTGCCTGTACTTCGATTCACTGAATTGTTGTATGCAAACTCTGCCTGTGGCAACACATTGTCCCAACTGCTATGGTGTTCTGTTACCAGGCTCCTCAGCAAGTCTCCAAGGCTTCTGTTGACCACCTCGGTCTGTCCGTCTGTCTACGGTTGGTAAGCTGAACTAAAAGATAAATTAGTCCCTAGATTCTTCCATAGCGTCCTCCAAAAATGACCTATGAATTTGGTATCCCTGTCCGATACTATACTCCTCGGCAATCCATGAAGTCTAACAATTTCTTTGAAAAACAAGTTTGCGATGTGCGTTGCATCGCTGGTCTTCTGACACGGGATAAAATGTGCCATCTTCGAAAACCTTTCAACCACTACAAATATGGAATCAACTCCTCTTTGCGTCCTCGGTAATCCCAATACAAAATCCATACTGATTGCCTCCCACGGCCTCTCAGGTATGGGCAACGGCTGATAAAAACTGGCGTTCTGCTTTTGGCCCTTTGAATGTTGACAAATCCTGCATTTGACAACAAATCTTTTAACATCTGCTCACATACCCGGCCAAAAATACGATTCGCTCAACTTTGCGAATGTTTTATCATGACCAAAATGCCCTGCTAATCCTCCGTTGTGCTTCTCCTTTAATAGGTTCTCCCTCATGGAGCAATTCAGAATGCACAGTTGATTGCCTCTGAACAGCAATCCATTCTGGATCATGTAATCCATCCATGGGCTCCGATCCCTGAGAACTGGGTTCTCAGTTGCCTCGTATGCTTCAGCAAAATCTACATCACCTGCATACATGTCCTTGAGGTTTTCAAAACCCAAGGTTTTGACCTGGAACTCCTGCAACAGCAAACATTTCCTACTCAAATCATCAGCCACTTTGTTAGCAGTTCCTGAAATGTGTTTAATTACAAACGTAAAATTCTGCATGTATTCTACCCATTTTGCATGCTTCTGGTTCAACTTCTCCTGTTGACTTACAAACTGCAATGCATGATTATCGCTGTACAATACAAATTCTTTCAGAATCAAGTAATTCCTCCACTTCTTTAATGCCTGTATGATGGCATAAAACTCTTTATCATACATGGAGTATTTCAGCTTCGCTTCATCCAGCTTCTCGCTGAAATATGCAACTGGCCTATCCTCCTGACTCAATACCACTCCTATAGCATACCCGCTCGCATCACATTTCACCTGAAATGTCTTCTGGAAATCAGGCAACACCAGAACTGGTTTCTCTGTGATCTTCCACTTCAACAGATTGAAGCTCTTCTCAGCCTCTGCTGTCCAATGGAAAATTTTATGTCACTTCTTCACTGTGTCCATCATCGCGACACTAATCCCACTGAAATTCCTGATGAATTTTCTGTAGAAACTAGCTAAACCATGGAAACTCCTCACCTCGAAAACATTTCTCGGTGATGGCCAATTTTTAATCACTTCTACCTTCTCAGGATCCATCTTCAACTCATTCGCCGATATGACAAAACCCAAATAAATGAGTTCTGTCTTCATGAAGGAACACTTCTTCATGTTGACCAACACCTTCTCTTGCTATAGCTTCCTCATCACAATGGCCAAATGTTTTAAATGTTCAGCCCTAGTCTTACTAAAAATCAGTATATTGTCCAGGTATACAACAACAAACTGTCCGATGAATTCCCGCAGGACTTTATTCATCAGTCTCATAAATGTGCTCGGCGCGTTTGTCAAGCCAAATGACATGACCAACCATTCATACAAAACTTCATTTGTTTTGAATGTTGTCTTCCATTCATCACCTTCCCTCATGCGAATCTGGTGATATCCGCTCTTCAGATCTATCTTTGAGAAATAATTTGCCCCACTCAGGCAATCCATCAGATCATCCATTCTCGGTAGTGGAAATCTGTACCTGATGGTTATCTTATTTATCGCCCTGGAGTTTGTACACATCCTCCAACCTCCATCCTTCTTTGGACTTAGTACCGTCGGAACAACACACGGACTCAAACTCTCCCTGACCAGTCCTTTGTCCAACAAATCCTGTACCTGATTCTTGACTTCCTCATTCTCTTGAGGCGTCAGTCTGTACACAGCCTTGTTTGGAAAACTACTCCCTGGTATGAGGTCGATGTGATGACTCACACTCCTCATCGGTGGCAACGAATGAGCTAGTTCATCCACGATGATATCAGCGAACTCTTCCAGCAGTTCCTGAATCTCATCTGGCAAGTCATCCACTCTTGTGCTAGTCAGGACAATTCTCGGCTTCCTGACCACAAAGAATTGTGGATCTTCGTTCTTCTCCATCTCTGTGAGAAGCTCCTTCCCACTCATGAGAAGTATGGTGTTACTTACTTCCGACTTCACTTCTTTATCCTTTATCGAAAGCAACTTATGGGTTCTCCCATTCTTCTCCAGTGTATAGGTGTTCATCTTCCATCATGAATCACATTTCGGTCATATTACCATGGTCTACCCAACAATACATGACAGAAATCCATGGGAATAACATCACATAAAATCTTATCATGGTATCCCCCTATTTTGAATTCAACCAAACATTGTTTAGTGACACTCACCTGATCTCCTTTTTGTAGCCATGAGACCTTGTATGGACTCGGGTGATTGGTCGTTTCCAACTCTAGCTTTTCCACCATCTCGGTCGAAACGAGATTATCAGTGGTTCCACTGTCCACAATAACTTTGCATTTCCTGTCCTTGGATGTGCAAGCCGTTCTGAACAATTTGATCCTCTGTATGGCGCTTTCCACCTCTTTCTCAGGTGTTAAAAGAATCTTATGCACCCCAAGCGACCTCCCGCTGTCTGCATCTTCTGACTCAGCATCACGCCCTTGTGCTTCAGTGATGTGAGCTTCTCCTACATCTTTCTTCTCCTCTGGACACTCGAATGACTTGTGCCCATTTTTCCCACATGTAAGACATGTAATAACTCCTCCTCTTCCTCTATCTCCACCTCTAGTACGAGGAAGTGTGTTTGCATCAACATAATCTCCTCGCTGATCATTTGGTTGTCCTCGCGGCTCAACATACGGCTGCCTCTGCTGTGAGGTTCCACCTTTTTCCACCTTACCCTGAGGTTTCTTCCACTCCTCCTTGGGCTTCTGAAATTTCTCTTGGGAAACTACCTTGCCTCTGGGCTGGTTTCTGCCCCGCCCTTGTTGTCCTTGCTTACGGCTCAGCTTCTCCTCGACTTTTAGAGCCATCTGGTAAGCACCCTCCACAGTTCTGATGGTTACCATGCTCAATTCATCCTGAATGTCATATCTCAGACCATTCAGATATCTCTCCACCTTCTCATCATCGCTCTCTCGATGACCTGCTCGAATATTGAGCTTATAGAACTCTTCGGTGTACTCTTTCACCATCATCAACTTCTGTCTCAGGTTCTGCATTCGCCTGAACAGTGTGATCTGGTAATCTCTGGGGATGAACTTCGCCTTCATCTTAGCGATCATTCGATCCCAGCTTTTGATCTTTGGTTTACCTTTGGAACGTCTATCTGCCTGTAGCTCGTCCCACCACAATGCTACATGTCCTTTCAACTTAGTGACAGCATGCCTTATGTTCTTATCCTCTTCGATATCTTCGTAATCGAAATAGGTGTTAAGAGCTCTGATCCAGTCTAGCAACTCTTCTGCATCCAGGCTTCTCTCATAAGCTGGAATATCCATTTTAGTCTTGGAACTCATCCTGGCGATAGATTTTATCAATCACTTTGTTGATGCATCCCCTGCTGTGACCTGTTCTTCATGTCCAGCTTCTTCTTCGACTTCGGAATCGCTAAGATCCCCAGCACCAACTCCGCGTCTCTGTGCAACCTCCATCTCCTCGAGCCTTGCTCGGAGATCTCTCATCAGTCGCTCCATTTCCAGATTTCCTGCCAGCCTACCTCTTCTTCTCACCTCCCTATCCTCTGGGTTGGGTGACTATCTCTCTCTTCTGGGCGACATGGTGTACTTACTCCCTTCTCCTCTCTATCGCAGAAACAAAGAGTAAAAATCCCGCTCTGATACCACTCTAATGCATGGCTCCACACGCCCCGCACGCGTGCCCTGCTTCCACCAGGACCTTCTCTGACCTCGGCCCTGAAGAGTGACAATGCTCCTCTAATTCCCCGTCGGGAATTCTTCACCCACAACGCTCTCCAATGATCTCCCTTAACAATCGGAAAATCAGAATTCATGATATGCGAATTCTATTCTCGCGTGTTTCTCACCTCATGATTCCACGAAGTCCAATGCGAGTCAACATTGACTCCCCTCCGCTATCGAAACTTTCCCCTATCATGAAATCGCAACTCGCAATGCCGATGAATTGAATTACCAAACTCCGAATCCCGAGGGCCCGATCCTCCAATACAATGCCACCTGTACTCCACTAGCCTCCGGGGTCCCACTTTGCCACATCACCTTCGGGATATCGCGGATCGCGAATCCGACATGCGAGTGTTCTCTCTTGTCGAGAACCCCGATTCCCCGAACCCCGATATGACGGGATCCTTGACACGCGTCCCCACGATCAATGACTGTGATCCTATCAGGATATCGCGGATCGCGATCTCGCAACTCTCGCTGCAAACCTTTGGCGCTTCACCTTGCAAATCACCAATGTGCGATGTCACGTGTGGATCGAACGATCCCAGTGAGTCCAGATCCATGGCTCTACTCCCTCCTCAGCTTCAAGCCTATGAATGTTCATGCCTTAAACTCCTGGCAACTTTGAAAGATCTAACGGTCCTCGGGTTCTCGTGGAATCTCTCCAGGAGATTTCACCCATCCATCCTTCCTTTGATATTTCTTGCGAGATGTATCAAGCGCTTCCTTCGTGAAGACTTGCTACTCGTATGCTAACCAGTGGTGCTTCTCTCGGCCTCTCACGGTAACATCCGTGCTTGTCCTTCTGCAAACTTATAGGCCTATCCCTCCTGAGCTTGTTCTCGACTTCATAAATCCTTATGAGAACTTGTTGCACGCACTCCTTGCAGCAACTCTTCGAACACGACTAAGTGTTGAAGCTTCCTCGACTCTGCGCACTCACCTGCAGCAGCCGTCCTAATTCCTTTTGCTCAGAATCGCAACTCTGAGTCTTCTTCCATCCTGTGCATGCCTTGCATGGCTCCAGTGCCAAATCTGCACTTCTGAGAGCTTAGAACAAAAGTTACCTCTACTTGAACCCTGCAGTCACGCACTCCTTGCGGACAAATTCAACTGCACCCTTGCAGGAATTCTCTGGTCCAACATAGAGAAACAATTGAAACTAATTTCCTACTCTCACAGATTTCAATTCAACTCTGAAATCATATACACAGCATATCAAAGCAAGTGCATAACCAAAAGCAAATACTCATAAGCATAATATCAACAACACACAGAGAATAACACAGCCATGGAATTGAATCAAAGCTTTTCTATTAATTCAATATCTGCACATGGTGGTTCTGCAAACAATTTCTCTGTTGCTCTTCTCTTCTTGCTCCTGAATGCTGCTAATATCACAATGATACAAAGGAGGGTGTCTATATCCGTTCTCCCTCACGAATTCTACAACTATCAAATCTACAATTAATTCCTATCTAACAACATTAAATCTATTAAATGCCTTCCTATCTACTAAGGACGTGAGCTTTAAAGGCTCAAGGTCCCCTTTACAATACAAGTGCGCTTCTATATGAATGGCTTCATAAAAGAGCAGCGTAACAATTCCCAAGTATTTCAAAATATGTAGGCGATGTCCAGCTGTATTTTCTGCTCGATGTGTTGGCTCGCTTGATACGCTGGCGATGCTCCTGCATCATACTCCTAGGCTTGAAAAATTTCATGGGCTCCTGTCCATGAGCTCCTGCATGGTCTGTCCATGCTTGTGTATGACTGCTTCATTTTCCCAGCTAGCATCTTCCATTGGGTGATTCTTCCACTTGACCAGATATTCAAAATACTTGCTACTCGCCTGCTAACCAGTGGTGCTTCTCTCGGCCTCTCACGGCAACATCCGTGCTTGTCCTTCTGCAAACTTATAGGCCTATCCCTCCTGAGCTTGTTCTCGACTTCATAAATCCTTATGAGAACTTGTTGCACGCACTCCTTGTAGCAACTCTTCGAACACGACTAAGTGTTGAAGCTTCCTCGACTCTGCGTACTCACCTACAGCAGCCGTCCTAATTTCTTTTGCTCAGAATCGCAACTCTGAGTCTTCTTCCTGCCTGTGCATGCCTTGCATGGCTCCAGTGCCAAATCTTCACTTTTGAGAGCTTAGAACAAAAGTTACCTCTACTTGAACCCTACAGTCACGCACTCCTTGCGGACAAATTCAACTGCACCCTTGCAAGAATTCTCTGGTCCAACATAGAGAAACAATTGAAACTAATTTCCTACTCTCACAGATTTCAATTCAACTCTGAAATCATATACACAGCATATCAAAGAAAGTGCATAACCAGAAGAAAATACTCATAAGCATAATATCAACAACACACAGAGAATAACACAGCCATGGAATTGAATCAAAGCTTTTCTATTAATTCAATATCTGCACATGGTGGTTCTGCAAACAATTTCTCTGCTGCTCTTCTCTTCTTGCTCCTGAATGTTGCTAATATCACAATGATACAATGGAGGGTGTCTATATCCGTTCTCCCTCACGAATTCTACAACTATCAAATCTACAATCAATTCCTATCTAACAACATTAAATCTATTAAATGCCTTCCTATCTACTAAGGACGCGATCTTTAAAGGCTCAAGGTCCGCTTTACAATACAAGTGTGCTTCTATATGAATGGATTCATAAAAGAGCAACGCAACAATTCCCGAGTATTTCAAAATATGTAGGCACTGTCCAACTGTCTTTTCTGCTCGATGTGCTGGCTCGCTTGATACACTGGCGATGCTCCTGCATCACAATGTTATAGGGTCGAGTGAGAACTTATAACCATAAAGGGGGATATAACAAACAAAAAAATCCTCGTGAGACCCTTGTACATTGCATTGATCATGTCCTCAAAAAGTAATGACTATAGATATAACCAATAGAATATGAAACTTAGTAAAAACAAACATTTATAGGTTATCAAGTACCTAGTCTTAGTGGAATAAGACTTAGGATAACTTTTATTAAAACGAAATACAATGAAGAACTATATTGTTAAGTACCGAGTTGTTCATTTATTATAATAAGATACTAAAACAAATTACGAGAAGTTATAAAGGACTTTCTGTGTAATCATTTAGTCTCTATGTTTTTCTCGTTCATAGTAAAATGATGAAAGAATAGTGAGACTATCGTATGATAAAGGAAAACATGGAAATGCATAAAGGTAG
>ML779492.1:65209-94602 GCA_009831015.1 Picea engelmannii | reverse complement strand
AGAAGCATCCAGAGTTACTCAAGCGTTGCGGACAACACTTGTCTCAAGGGGAGGGGCATGTTAAGCCCTAATATTGGCTCATTACCACTTAATTGGGGCATATTAGACTAGTCATGTTACTTTATTTATGTCGGCTTGAGGCCATTAGTTGTAATTTATATTAGTAATGTTATTTTATTTATGTCGGCTTTAGGCCATTAAACCTACTAGTCTCCTATAGATACCAAGGAGACATTTTCATTTTGAATCATCTTGGACTTGAACATTTAAGTGGGGTAAAAGGAGGTTGCCCCCTCGAAGAGGCTTATTATCTGAAATTATCTGTTTTTCAAGGCGTTGAGTACTTTTCCTGAGGTTTTTATATGCTATATTGATGTTTGGTTCTTAATAGGCACACAACTCACCAAGCTTCTGAATCAGAAAATTCTTTCCCCTCTTCCCTGGGCACTCAACGCAATGGAGACCATTGCTTTCTAAGGGGGGAGTATTGATCCATGTGCATATTGGTGGACACCCACCTGTTCCAATTGGCTCCTCTTGTAAGTTCTTAGTGCAACACATTATTTTGTACTTCTTTGTAATTGTGGGTTCTACACTTCTAGGTAGATACTGGTGGCCTCCTACCTAATCCAACTGGCTTATTTTGTATGTTTTCATGTCAGCACATCTTGTTGTACTTCGAGGGTCGTTTTGGGGCCCTAAACAGTGTTTTTTTTTTCTCGCCACAGTCAAACTGTAGATGGAGTTAGAGTTTGACAGCGTAATGCATAGTTCTCAAAAAGACCTTTCCAATGGGCTATCATGTGCCTAAAACAAAGATCGTATGTAAAAGTTACGACCCCAGGAAGTTAATGTACTAACTTACCCAAATGGGGCCCACATGAATTTTGGTGTTTCATACTCAGGGTTAGGTTTTTGGATGTCTAGGGTTTTAGCATTCATGTTTATCATAAAAATGCCTTCAGATCCTCATTATAATCAAATTCTTGCGAATGAGCGTAGACGTCACATCTCTTCTTAGAGATAAAGATGCCACCATTCTAGCGAGTCTTGCACTCTGTATTTTTACAATCTCGTTACAATTCTTTCATTAATAGAAATCAAGTATTGTTGTATTTTTCTGTTTTTGGAAATTTCTGAGTATTTCTGGAAATAATCTGGATCAGTGGTATCAAAGTAGGTTGCTCTTGTTCATTTTTCAGTGCATGTCCCTGACGATGTCCGAGTATAGCCAGTTGGGTATCGAGTTTGTCTCTCTTGAGGACAATCACTCTCGCACACCCAATAAATCATCGATGTCGGCATAAAAGAAAAATGACAGAGCAAAAGATTCTATTAACATGTTGCTTGAGAAATCTCTCGCACGACAGAGGGATAAAATGATGGAGAATTTTTTACACATCCTTCAATGCCTGTCGATAACAACAAGCGCATCTTCATCAAGCAACCATTTTGGAGGAACCTCTCCCTACAAGGTACAAGTTAATTTTGATATTCCCATATTTGAAGGTCAGATAGATGCGGATGCCCTAGAAAAATGGTTAAATCTATTAGATGGTTATTTCTCTATTCAAAATTTTTCTAATAGGGAAAAGATCACCGTTGCACTCCTCAAGGATCACCCCCATGTAAAACATTGATGGGAAACTTACTCGGAGAAAAGTTCTAGAGAGGAATTTGGAATATATGGGGTCGATCCCACTTGGGAATTTTTTGTGGATGCGATCAAAGAACAATACTATCATGTTGATAACTATGAAGACCAGTACATGAGATGGACCACACTGCGAAAAGAGAAGATCCAAACAGTGTCGGAGTTCACAAATACTTTCCATACCTTGCGCACCAAGATGGGTATCAAAGACTCAGAGTGACATCTGGTTCTAAAATACAGTGGGGCTTTGCATAGGTACATTCAAACCGAAATGGATTTCCTAAATATCTCATCATTGGGATCTGCTTATCGATATGCTGTCAAAATAGAGAAGAAATTTAGGCACCAGAACAAATGGGAATTTGGGTCTGCAAATCTGCGACAACCAAAGCACAGTAAAGACAGCCCTAACCAACAACCTCTAGACAATTATTCCAAGACACAGGACAAAAATGGTAATGTAAAGACGAAGAATGAAGTGGTGTGACTTCCACAAAATCCCCTGTCACAACACCGATGAATGTCTCTTGAAAAATTCATTGGTGGTCGAAGTCAAAGACATGGAGTCGAACCCTGATTCAGAATCCAATCTAGAAAATATTGAAAACAGATAGATCATCGACGCAGACCCCACTGCTACTATCGTGACCACAACAAATTAGCTAGAAGAACTAGTATATCCTGAAGAGGGGGAGCACCTCTTCCATTCATGGATGTGGGTGAATGGGACCCCATTTCATTTCATTGTTGATAATGATATCCAGAAGAACCTCATCTCAGGTAAGGTCGTCAAACAGTTGGGGTTGTCGAAAACACCACACCCGCAGCCATACAACATCAAGTGGCTCCACCAGGGATAATATCTTCGCGTCAACCAACAATGTCTCATGTCCTATGGCATCAATCCCTTCAAGGATGACATAGTGTGTGATATTTCCCCTCTTGATGTCTGTGATGTTTTTTTGGGCCAATCATATATGTCGAAACGTCACGATGTCTATGAGTCTAGACCTCGTATTGTCATTATTACTCTGAGAAGTCAGCTCTACATGATACCAGAGGTAGTTCCGACTACTCCTCCAAAACAACACCGCAAGGAAATCTCTCATACCACAAATTCATCCTCTTCATAGTATGTTCAAAGGATGCACAAAAGACCACTATAACCACTGCAGTCTCAACACCTTCTATGCAGAAAAAACAGATTGTCGAAGAGACAAAATATATTGTTTCTTCACCTGCAATGGTGCCTACACAATGCTCCATCCAACCCAGAGACAACAGGATGTTGGAACAAATTCAACCCCTCCAACAATAGGTTTGTGGCAGTCTTCCACAAGCCAAGAAGCACAACTTATCCAACAAGGCACGCAACTCACCATGCTTCAAATTCAGAAAATGATTCCCTCTCTTCCCTGGGCACTCAACGCAATGGAGACCATTTATTCCTAAGGGGGGAGGATTGATCCAAGTGGATATTGGTGGCCACCCACCTGTTCCAACCGGCTCCTCTTGTCATTTCTTAGTGCAACATGTTCTTTTGTACTTCTTTGTAATTGTGGGTTCTACACTTCTGGGGCTGTCTGAAGCCCTACACCTCTTCTAGGAATATACTGGTGGCCTCCCACCTAATCCAGCTGGCTTATTTTGTATTTTTTCATGTCAGCACATCTTATTGTACTTCCAGGGCCGTTTTGGGGCCCTAAATAGTGTTTTTTTTTTGCTTTCCACAGTCAAACTATAGGTGGAGTTAGAGTTTGATGGTGTAATGTGTAGTTCTCGAAAATACCTTTCCAACGGGCTATCACACGCCTAAAACACAAATCGTATGAAAAAGTTACGACCCCAAGAAGTTAATGTACTAACTTACCCAAACGGGGCCCACATGATTTTTGGTGTTTCATCTCCTAGGGTTAGGTTTTTGGATGTCTATGGTTTTGGAATTCATGTTTATCATAAAAATGCCTTTAGAGCCTCATTGTAATCATCTTCTTGCAAATGAGTGTATCTGTCACATCTCTTCTCATAGATAAAGATGCCACCATTCTAGCGAGTCTCACACTCTGTATTTTTACAGTCTCTTTACAATTCTTTCATTAATAGAAATCAAGTATTGTTGTATTTTTCTATTTATGGAAATTTTCATGAGTATTTCATTGTAATATCTCTGCTTTCAATTCGATACAAGTTTGTCTAGTCCAATAATAGAAGCTGCTATTATGAATACAAGGCAACAAAAAAATACCATACCAAAAAGACCAAAGGGAAAAGTTCCACCATTTTACATATCTTTGGAAAATAATGATTTTTCATTGCACAATTGTCTGGTGGATAGTGGAGCTACTAACAATATCATACCATTATCGGTAATGGAGGCTCTTGGAATAGAATGTACAAAGTACTATGAAATAGCTGAAAGCATCTATGTCATTGATTCCACAAAAGTACCAGCTTATGGTGAAATCAAGTATTTTTGTTCCCAGATAAGTGTCACAACAAATATCACACCAATATTTACTATCATAGTGGTTGATCGCCCCCCATGTATGGTGTTGTTCTTAGTCGGGATTTGGTGTTCAATGATTGGAGGATATATAATTAATGATGGGAGTTGCATGATGCTCCCAAATAAAGATGGAGAAATGATTAGAGTATTAAGAGAAAAGAGAAAGCTAGTATTTAGAAAAAAAGGAAACTGAGTACATTGATGCTAGAATTAGAAACTATGAAGTTTTCAACACAAAGCACATGAATTCTTTTAAGAAAAATGAAGAAGATTATTTTCAATGTTTTTGGAAAATGTCATTTGATGGTGCTTTCTCTAAATATGGAATTGGAGTTGGTATTGTTTTAAAAATACCTGATCCATACAGATATCGCTGGCCACCCACCTATTCCACTGGCTCAAAGAACAATTTTCCATTTTGGTTGTTTTTTTATAGTTTTTCGGGTCCCAAACTTCTGGGGTTGTTTTGAGGCCCACGTATCAACTACCCCCATCGGGGCGCACAAACCTTTTGGCATTTCATCTTCTAGAGTTAGGGTTTTGGATTTTATTTATGTTAAAAAATCCTTTGGAGACTCATTGTAAACAACATCATCTTCTTGCGAATGAGCGTAGCTATCACATCTCTTCCCAGAGATAAGTTGCCACCATTCTAGCGAGTTCATTCACTCTGTAATTTTATAGTCTCTGTACATTTATTTCATTAATATAAATAATGTATTACTGTATATATGTTCCTCTTGTTATATATTTGATATATATTTGTTATATTATTGGATCTCTTGCAATATCTCTATATATTTACTTGTTATATCTCTACTTTCATTTCGTTCTCAAAATAATTTGGATCAATCCCTCAATCATGCACTTATCCACATGCAATTAGACTAGAATTCCCTTATACTAATAACGAAACAGAGTATGAAGCACTAATTCAAGGATTACCTTTGACACTTCAAATGCAAGTCAAATATTTAGTGGTAACTGGTGATTCAAAATCGGTTCTAAATCACATCAGAAGAAGGTATATAATCAAGAAAGAAAAACTGAATCATTATGCAAGGAGAGTTTTGGAAATCATAAATTATTTTATTTCTTTCAATATCTCTTTTGTTCCTCAAGAAAAGAATAAAAAAGCAGAGTCATTGGCAGTAACAACATCTCTTTTCAATACAGATGATTCTCAACATTAGAATCCCTTTCATGTCAAAACAATTTTCCGACAATCAATACCTGATAATCAAGAGTATTGGAAAGTTTTTGAAAATGATGAGCACGTTGCATATTTTCTAGTTGACCAAGTAGCAACATCATCTAGTCTTTCAGAAGAAAATCAAAAGGAGATTCATGATTAGAATATTATTATTCTCCCAAAGAATTATGTTAGACTTGAGTCTCTCTTCACAAGGCATGACCGAAAAAAGACAATGGACACAGTGGAGAAATCCTCCATTAGAAAATTTCAAGAGACTTAGAAAATAAACATTGGAACATTTGATGCTCCTAATTGTATAAATCTTGGTACAAGTTGCACTACTGAAGAGGTTGAACAATATACTCTTCTTTTTAAAGAGTTTCAAGATATTTTTTCATGGAGTTATGATGATCTAAAAGAATATGATAAATCTATGTTTCAACATACCATACCATTCAAAGAAGGGTCAAAACCTTTTAAGAAAAAATCAAGAGTGATAAATCCAAAGTTGAAGCCCTTCGTAAAAATTGAGCTAGAAAAATTGAAAAGAGATGGTATAATTTTTTCAAACAGACACTCATAATGGATTTCAAATCCTTTTTTAGTTAGAAAAAGGAATGGAGATATTCGTATTTGTGTGGATTTTCGAGATCTCAATCGAAAAAGTATTAAAGATAACTACCTACCCCCAAACATGGAGATGTTACTGTAGCAGGTCACTAGTTTTGCATTGATGTCTATGCTAGATTAATTTTTTGGATACAATCAAGTACTCGTGGCTAAAGAATATAGACCCAATACTGCATTTGTTACACCATGGGGAACATATTCCCATGTTTGCATGCCATTTAGACTGAAGAATACCGGTGCAACATTTCAAAGAGCAATGGACCATTCTTTTAATGATTTAATTGTGAAATTTATGGAAGATTATTAGCATGAATTAACCATTCATTCATAATTAAGAAGGATAAAGAATTTGAATGGATGTCAGAAACCCAAAAGGATTTTGCAAATATCAAACATGCAATCACTACTGCTCATGTTCTTGTTAGTCCATATTTTGATAAATATTTCATATTGTATTCATCTTCTTCTGAAGAGACTATCACCTTCATACTTACCCAAAAGAATGAAAAAGGGGAGGAACTTCCAATTGCTTTCATGAGGAAAACCTTATATGATTATGAACTAAAATATTCTATGATTGAAAACAAGCTCTTTCTTTAGTAAAGGCAATTTCTCATTTCAGTACCTACATTTTGTTAGCTCACATCATTGCCTATGTACCACACTCACCTATCAAAATTTTTCTTAATCAACAACTCAGCGGAGGTAAATGGGCAAATTGGTTGGCCAAAATTCAATAATACGATTTAGAGATTAAACCTCTAAAATCTATTAAGGGACAAGGACTATGAAAACTAATGACTGGAATTGAAGCTGTAAATATTTATGCTCCCAATACAAGTGGTGCCATCACACAAAGTTCGGCTCTGTTGACGTCTGAATGGTATAATGAGATAATATTTTATCTGAAATTGGGGAAATTTCCTGTTGGAATGTCTTCTAAGGAGAGAAAATCCTTAAAGATGAAAACCAATTCATACATATTAGTTTCAGGAGTCCTTTTTTGAAGAAAATTTGATGGTATTTTATTGAGATCTTTAGATCATATAAAGGTCAAGGAAGTACTATGATAATTTCATGAAGGAGTTTGTGGTGAACACTTTGCACCTTTTTGACTACTCATAGAATCATTTGGGATGGTTATTAATGGCCAACCATGTTTAGAGAGGCTTATTCAATAATTAGAAAATGCCTTTCATGTCAAAAAATTTCAAGAAAGATTAAAAGAACAACGATGCCACTACAATTAATATCAATTGAAGAACCATTAGCACAATAAGGTTTGGATGTAATTGGCCCAATTAAACCAAGATCTAGTAAAGGAAATTCATATATTTTCATTGCAACAGATTATTTTACAAAGTGGCAGGAAACTGTTTCCTTGAGGAATGCTGATTCAAAACAGTTGATCATTTTCCTGAAGGAGAACATTCTATCCAAATTCAACGTCCCCGAGAATTTCATAACAGTTAATGGCTCAATTTTTATTGGATTTAAGTTTACAAATTATTGTGGATAATATGGTATTATTATGGGACAATCATCCAACTATTATCCATAAGGAAATGGTTTGGCTGAATAAACTAATAAAACATTGATTCAATTTCTCAAGAAAACAGGTGCAGACAACCATAAAAGTTGGCACAAGAAGTTAAAAAGCATGCTTTGGGAAAGCCATATCACTCTAAAATATACCACTAGACATTCACCATATAACTTGGTATATGGAAAATAAGAAATGTTGTCTTTGCATATGGAATGGAATGCATTGGTCACTGCCTCAAATGATGAAAACATGGAAGAAATGTCGCATCTTCAAAAACAATATCATGAGATTTTGAAATTAGAAGAACATAGAGTTTGAGTAGTAATAACTATGAGCAAGAGACAACAATCAGTCAAAAACATTTTGATAAAAGAACCACTGCAAAATATTTTCAAAAATATCAACTAATTATAATGTGGAAAAAAGCAAGAGAGAAACCATATTTTCACACAAAGTTTGAAGCTCTTTGGATTGGTCCGTGTCAAATTGAAAAGGTTATTGTTTTCAACTCTTATTTGTTGAAAGACATGAAAGGAACAATTCAAGCATTACCTATAAATGGGAAATACCTCAAGCATTTCTTCTATAAAATCCCCAATTCTCAACTTGTACATAGTCTATCGAAAATTTACTCCTTTGTATACTCCTAGCATGTATTTTTTTCTTCTTTTTTGTTTTCTTTTATCTCCCTCATTAAAATATTTATGTCTGATTCCATCTATCCAATGGAAAAGGATCTCTAGATTCTCAACAACCTATAGGGTATTACTGTCCCATAGTTGGAGACGAATGTAAATCCACATTTTTGGATCAACTCTTATTGTGTTTTGTTTCATACTTAGCCATTTTGTTTTAAATGTGGGTTGTGGAGCTAGCTACCACCAAGTCCGCAAGTCTGCAAGTATGATACTTAGTTTATTTTTCACCCCTCCACAATATTAACACTTATCATTTTCCTTTGTTGTGGACATCTTGTTGTGGAATACTAATCCATCCCTTCTCCTACAAATACCTACATCTCTCAAACCCACAACCCTAAAAAAGGCCCTTCCATTTCCAATTCAGACATAATGTACTCATATTAGACACTTAACCATTTTTGTTTAATGTGAATGTGGGGTTCTCTCCTTATTTCACATTTTCTTTCTACAACCCCGCAATCCCGCATCCCATGTTTTTGCATACTACAAAATGACCACATATTTTCACAGCCCGCAGAATTGACCGTCTTGATACTTAGTATATTTCTTGAATGTGGATGTGGGAGTCTCACTCATATCTCTCCTTCCATCTTCTACATCCCACAATTATGAGATAACCAAAATGAACTCTCCATTCATCACTTTATACCTCCATACTTAACCTTTTTCCATGGATTTTGAAACGATGTCACCATTCCAAGTGACATTTATTTCACATCACCACATTAGTTGTCACTCGTATAAATTGAATATCGTTATTAAGTTATGCAATTTTTGTAAAACCTTCGCCATAAATCTTAAATCAAACCATGCAATTGGCAACTTCAAATTAAGAGCTATAACATTTGGTAATTAAGGCAATACGTGGTAAAATTAAATAAGAAGTTAAAATCCTTGTTGTAAAAAGATTGTATTGACAAGAACACCACCTATTCATAGAAGAGTCTTTGTAAGAAATGTCAAGTAAAAGAAAAGAACTATATTGTGGTGATACTGTCAACACCTTGGGATGAGAGGATGACCAGTTTTAGTGGTCGCAAGCCTACAAGTGGTACTCATCTCTCCCATCTAAAGAGAATAATTTGAACAAGGTTTGGACCTCGGGTATTGCATTGGTTGGATATGTGTTGGAAGTATTTTATTTCAAAGAGTTGGTCCTCTGGTTTGCTAACAAATTTGACACTAAAAGAAGAGTTATTTAGATACAAGGGGAATCACCGATCTCCTTAGCACCTTCAGTGTTTAGGAGAATGTTGAGACACCATAAACCCACTATGACATTAAAAAATGCCGAAGTTGATGATTTTATAAAAGATCATAGTGGGGGATGGTGTTCCTCTTATAAGCCCTACTAGAGATGTTAATGCTACACAAGTTGAGGTACGCTCTTTAAAATATCCATATAAAGAATTTGCATGGTTGTTTGCTAGAATAATGGGACAAGAGTCACAACCTCAATGCCAAATTTTATTGTATATATTCTCTATCATTCAATTCATGAAAATGTTGTAATTGATTGGGCTGAAATTATATCAAATGGGATTTTGTTTTAGTTGGGAATCATTAGGAAGACCAAGAAATTTGACATGAATTCCTATCTAGTTTATGTTATTGTTTACTGCCATATTTTTGAGGATTTTCCCAGAGCTAAGAATGTAGAATTCAAGAAGGATCCAATTTCATTATGGTATCTGATGGTATGGATGCATAAGGCCCCATACAATTTCTATGAAGTACAAAATGTCTTCTTGTCCTCTTTTAAGAATATGATTAACAATTTTGCCACATTTAGACTATCACTAGAAGTTTCATCCTTTCTGTTAGAGAAAGGAGTTTTTGAAACCATGGAATATTTCAGTTTCATTAGACTTTATGGATTTCAGGGGAAACCCTCTCTATTGCCATTTTATGTTTCTAAAAGAATTTTCATTGTTGAACTGTGAAAATAATACAATTATTGGATGCATTTCTTTGACGAAAAAAGAAAAAAGCAATTCAACCCATTTTCATGGAAGGTTGGAGAAATGTCTATGAAGAACATGTATCACTTATATGAATACACAACTCAATTTGACTAGTTCAATTTGAATAAAGTGAAGGATATTTAGGGTTTCGACCCTAAGGATTTGTTTTCGACACACATGTATTCAATCAGATATGTCTCATTATTTAGTAAGTCTATGCAACTAGAATAAGGAGGGAAAGATAATCAAAATCCTCCTGAAGCATCTCTTGGAATCATCCAATATGATATTGAGGCATTGGCTAGCACCAATGAATACTATAAAGAACGGGGTCAAGAAACAACAAGTAAAAACCTAGGTTCACCAAATGTGTCACAAAAGAGTACCTCAACAAGAAAAATCCCCGAAATAATAGTTAGGAACAAAGAAGGTATTCCACCAGAAATTCAAATGATGGTGGAGATAAAGACCCCACCAAAAAGACAGTTGAAAAATATCACATTGTTCATATACCTGTAAAAAGAAAAAGAGAAATTTGTTAGGGACCTAACCTCCCTAACCCCTCACGTAGGTAGAATAATATATTTCCATGTAATAAAGGCCAATATTAATAAGGCCTAGCAATAAGGAAGAATAAGTCAAATGTAAGAAGACCTAATAGAAGCTTCCTCTTCTAGAAGTATCTTCCTCTAGATTGTTCTTTTGGATAGATAGATTTAGTATAAATAGGAGTAGAGGGTATCAGAAGTTTTGTCTTGAGAATTATTGTAATAGAGCGTGGCTCTACTAGAGGTTCCCCCCTCGAAGAGGCAAGTGAACATTGTTTCCTATCAATAAAGGTATTATTTGGTGTTGTGGTTTCATCTATTTTGTTGGTCCATTGTTATTCTCTACAGTATTTTCTGTTTCATTCTATTATAATAGATCTGGTACCTTACAAGTGGTATCAAAGCACTTTCCTTGGTAGAAAATTGTGGGATAATTTTTTTTTTCAAGGTAGAGACATATTCTAGCGTCTTAAATCTACAAATATATGTCGTTCAACGCATAAATTCGTGGTCAAGGAAGCATACCCGCAGGAACTACAAGTGGTACTTAGGCGCACATTGGTTTCCACCCTTGTAACCCATGTTGGTACCCCTTCGAGTGATAGTGCATCAGACAACACATGTATATAGATCGGCCTATATATATTGAAGCCCTCCATAGATAAACCAAGCAGTTTCATGACTGCTATAGTGCCACCGAGAATAGCCTCGAGAAGATACTCTCTAGTACCTAGGTAGTCGGGTAGTACGGTTAAGGGTACAGTCTATCCTCCTTAGTTTGTGCCCTAAGAGATTGGGCTGAGCACTACCGTTGGACCCTGCACATATATCAAAGGGATATAGCACAAGGAAAACCCTTTTCTATAGAAACCTTGAATACCCTAACATTTGGGACGAAAAAAGAAACAAAACAGACAAGATATATTTTTGTGCAATTGTACCCATTCTGGTTGCGAAATTCCTACACATTTTTTCCTATTAAACATTTGGAAATTTTGTCACTACAGTTTTGTTCAAATTGGATTTTAACTCCACAGGAGTAAAAAAAAAAAGTATGGATCCTTCCGGCACCATTATTTGAGATCTATCCCATTGGATTCCTCTCTTCACCTTGATCGCAGTCATACCTATCATTTTTTCCGCAAATGTTTTTTCCATGGACCCGACCCCTTCCCGACACCTCTATTGGAAATCTATCCCATTAACTTCCTCTCTTTTCACTGATCATAGTGGTACCAATCACCAGTAACTCATTTCTGTGCAATCCCATTTTTCCCCCTATCCCATACCCATGGCCCACACTCATAGTCAAGATTGGGAAAAACATCTCACCACCTTGGAAAATATCATGACCAAATCCAGAGTGATATATCTTCCATCATGTCAAATATTTGTAACATCAACTCTCGACTTACTCTACTTGAATCACTTCCCACAACCATCACTCAATTGACTGACACTTTTCAGCAATGCCAGGACGCAATGAACAATTTGATCGCCTTATTTAATCCCACCCTCGATCCTTTCTCTTCTTCCACACCTTATAACCCTAATGGTATTGAATCCTCCCAATCCACCTCTTTTCCTCCTAACAACTTTCAGTGGGAACTGCATCCGCCTCGCGTGGAGGTGAACAAATTTGATGGCTCGGATCCCACAGGCTGGGTCACTCAAATGGAACACTATTTCTCTTTGTACGACATTACTGGTGAGCTGGCTAAACTAAGGTATGGTGTTCTCCATCTAGATCTGGAACGTTGGAAATGGCGGCAATGGTGAAAAAATGCCCGCCAAGTGTATGTGTCTTGGACACAATTTGTTGCAGAACTTTATGAAAGCTTTGACACTGACACCCACCATTTAGGTCATTTCACAAAGTTGAAACAATCTGGCATGGTGGAAGACTTCATAGTTTCTTTTGAGCGATCATATTTCCACATAGAGGGCATGTCTGATGCTTTTTTATCAGTGGCCTCAAGGACGAGATTCGTGCCCATGTCCTCATGGCTCGGCCTCAGTGTTGGGTGGAATCTACTAAAAGAGCTAAGGAAGCACAATACGTTGTCTCTTCTCAAACCATAAAACCCTCCTTTATTCCTCACCCTAAACAAGTCACTCCCACTCCTCCTTCCACTCCCCTAAATATCTAGAAATTGACCAGGGATGAAATGGTTGAACACCATCTCAGGGCCTTTGTTATAATTGTGATGACAAATATTTTCTTTGGCACAAGTGTAAGGAACAAAATATTTTTATGGACATCTTCGAGGATGTTGTTGAAGAATATGTTGAGGCTCCCCATGTGGTTGAGTCACCTAAACCCACTGAAATAATTCCACCTTCTAGCCCTCCCGAATTTGAACCGGTCATTTCCATGAATTCTCTCACTGGCTTCTCTACTCCCCAAACCCTCAAGCTAATTTGTTACATTAAGCATCTAAAGGTCATCATCCTTGTTGACAATGGAAGCACCCATAATTTTATTCATCGCCGCATTGCCCAAGAAACTAATTTCTATATCCATGCAGTCAATAATTTTAAAATCATGATTGTCAATGGCGGGTCCATGAAATGCGGGGGGCGTTGTGAAAATGTGTGTCTCCAAATTGGTCAGTACCACATGAAATCTCATAGTTTTGTTATCGACATGGGTGGTTGTGACACTGTGTTTGGTGCTGAATGGCTCAGGACTTTGGGTCCCTTTCTCATGGAATTTAAGGAATTAACTATGCAATTCAACCAGGAGGGCCACTAGTATAAGTTTCAAGTCATCACAATAGCCCCCCCTGAGATCACCAGTTCCTATCGCATGGAAATTCTCCTCAAAAAGGGTCATTCCAACATTATTGCACAACTCCATCCATTCACGCCACCGAGACACCCTCTGTTGCACCAAACCTCCAATCCATCCTCTCCAAACATCAAGTTCTTTTTCCACTCCCCAGGGACTCCCTCCTTCCCGTGGTGTTCATGATCATTCCATTCCCCTTGTCCCCGACAGCCTTCCTCCCAATGTTCGTCCCTATCGTCATCCCTTTTCCCAGAAAAATGAAATTGAGAAACGTTTTCAAGAATTGCTCACCGTAGGCGTCATCCGTCCTATTACGAGCCCCTATTATTATCATGTAATCATGGTACTTAAGAAAGAAGTCTCTTGGTGCATGTATCCTAACTTTCACTCCCTCAACAAACTTACCATCAAAGACAAATTTCCCATTCCTGTCATTGATGATCTCTTGGATGAATTGAGTGGTGCCTAGTTCTTTACTAAACTTGATCTTCATTTTGGCTACCACCAGATATGTATGAAAGAGGCAGACATTCCTAAGACTGCATTTGGAACTCATGAGGGCCACTATGAGTTTTTGGTCATGCCATTTGGCTTGTGTAATGCTCCCTCCACTTTCCAAATCCTCATGAATCATGTCTTTCGTCCTTTTATCCATCATTTTGTCCTAGTTTTCTTTGATGAAATTCTCATCTATAGTAAAACCTGGACAATCCATATTTCTCATGTGGATCAAGTTCTACATCTAATATCTCAACATCAACTCTTCCTCAAGAAATATAAATGTGATTTTGGAGCCTTGAAAGTCAAGTACTTGGGTCATATTGTTGGAAAGCTAGGTGTCAGGGTGGATCCTAAGAAGATTGATCAAGCTATGCAAGATTGGCCTCACCCCAAGACTCTCAAAATATTGCGTGGTTTTCTAGGGTTAATAGGATATTATCACAAGTTTGTTAAGAATTATGGAAAGATTGTTGTGCCTCTCACTTCTCTCCTTAAAAATAATTATTTCACTTGGATGCCCACAACTGATCAGGCCTTTCAAGCCTTGAAGGTGACTATGTGCACCACTTCGGTCCTGGCCCTTCCTAATTTAACAAAGACCTTTGTCCTAGAATGTGATGCTTCTAGGAGAGGAATTGGAGTAGTCCTTATGCAAGATGGTCAGCCTTTGGCCTTTACCAGAAAACAACTGTCAGAGTGACATTTGGGCCAATAAATTTATGAAAAGGAAATGTTGGCTATTTTTCATGTAGTAGATCTTTGGTGCCCTTATCTATTGGGGCAATGCTTCCAAATTAATATAGATCATCAAAGCCTCAAGTATTTTCTGGAGCAACGACCTTCCTCCCCGAAGCAACAAAAATGGGTGACTAAGCTCTTTGGATATGATTATGAGATCATTTACAAGAAAGGAAAGGAAAAGAAAATGTGGTTGTTGACGCTCTTTCAAGAAAATATGAATATGA
The DNA here is from genome assembly GCA_009831015.1 of Picea engelmannii. Classification (NCBI taxonomy): domain Eukaryota; kingdom Viridiplantae; phylum Streptophyta; class Pinopsida; order Pinales; family Pinaceae; genus Picea; species Picea engelmannii. The sequence goes on along the minus strand of ML779492.1, from coordinate 79,601 downwards.
AGGGTCCCTTTTTCCCCTCTCAAAATCCAATCCAAAATTTTGCATCTGATCCGAAAATTGCAAGCCAATTCTCCAGCTTCCCCCGAGTGCTCTTGGCACACTGATGAGATTCTATACAAATGTCATTTGTATTTAAGTAAACAATCACAACTTAAATCCATGGTGGTTTCTGAGCTTCATGCTACAACCCACAGCTGGGCACTCAGGGTTTACCAAAAACTATGATTGGGTCAAACCTTCTTTTTTCTGGAATGGTATGAAAGAGGACGTTCACACTTTTGTGGAATAATGTGATGTTTTTCAATGCAACAAGGGTGAAACATTCAAAGCTCCTAGCACTCTACAACCACTTCCAATTCCACCCACTATTTGGAGGGACATATCTATGGATTTTATTGTGGGCTTACCTAAATTAGGAAATAATTCATTCATCATGGTGGTAGTTTATCATCTTTCCAAGTATGCTCATTTTTGTGTACTTCAACACCCATTTACCGCCTCCACTGTGGCTCAAAGTTTCATGGATCATTTCTTCAAGCTTCATGGTATGCCTCATTCCATTGTTTCTGATCGAGATCCCACTTTCACCAACAATATTTGGCAATAACTGTTCAGGCTATAGGGCACCCAATTGCATATCAGTACAACCTATCATCCCCAGACTGATGGTCAAACTGAAGTTTTCAACAAGTGTTTGGAGACCTATTTGAGGTGTTTTGCATCTGAAAGGAAAAATCAGTGGGCTCAATGGTTACCACTAGTTGAATGGTGGTACAACACTTATTACCATACAACTACTCGCATGAATCTTTTTGAAGCAATATATGAATAGAAGCCACCTTCAGTTCTCTCATACATGCCAAGTGTCTCAAAGGCCCAGGAGGTTTACCAAACACTTATAGTTCGAGAGGCTATTCTCCGTACCCTCAAAGAGAATTTGGTCATGGCTCAGAATCGCATGAAGCAACAAGTAGATCAAGGTCACTACGAACGTCAATTTGCTGAAGGAGACTAGGTGTTTCTTTGACTGCAACCTTATAAGAAAACTTCACTCAAGGCCGACCATTGTCAGAAACCGGTGCCCAAATTTTATGGTCCTTATACAGTTCTCAAGCGCGTGGGACAAGTGGCCTATCATTTAGCTTTTCCCATTCATTCTAAGCTCCATCCTTTTTTTCATGCCTCCTGCTTAAATAAGGTGATTGGAACTAAGTGCCAAAATCAAACCAGCCTTCCCAAACTGGATGAAGAAGGCTCCATCTGGTTGTAGCCACAAGCCATTTTGGACCTGCACGAGCGTCGTATTCATCAACACACCATCAAGGAAGTGTTAGTCTAGTGGAAAGATACAACTCCAATAGATGCCACCTGGGAGCCAACTACCATTATGCAGTAGTTTCCTCATCTCAAGCCTTGAGGACAAGGTTTTTTTTAAGGGGGAGGGCATGTTAGGGACCTAACCTCCCTAACCCCTCACATAGGTAGAATAATATATTTCCATGTAATAAAGGTCAATATTAATAATGCCTAGCAATAAGGAAGAATAAATCAAATGTAAGAAGACCTAATAGGGGCCTCTTCTTCTAGAAGGATCTTCCTCTAGATTGTTCTTTTGGATAGATAGATTTAGTATAAATAGGAGTAGATGGTATGAGAAGTTTTGTCTTGAGAATTATTGTGATAGGGCGCTTCTCTGCTGGAGGTTTCCCTCTCGAAGAGGCAAGCGAACATTGTTTCCCATCAATAAAAATAGTATTTGGTGTTGTGGTTTCATCTATTGTGTTGTTTCGTTGTTATTATCTGCAATATTTTGTTTTCATGCTATTATAATAGATCTGGTACCTTACAAAATTTAGAAAGAAGGGCAAGAAGCACCTGAATATGAAACTAGTCTTGAATACATGGAGGTTGATGAAATAATAGGGGATAACAACTGGGCTGAACATAGGATGATCGAGAGAACGACCATAGCTAAAGAATTGGCTTCCCAGGAGATGGAGTTATTTGAGGAGGAATCTGTCACTTTGAACCACAAAGCCTACAATAAGAATATAAAAAAGTTGTTAAGTGAAAAATTAAACTTGAGAAATACAAATATTTCAGAAAAATGGAAATTAGAGATTGATTTCAAAGGGGTAAAACCCTTGAAAATCATTGAGTTTCATGAAGCAACCAATGAAGCCTTAAAATATTCCATTGATGAGATATATAAGGAGAATTTTATCCTAAAGGAAAAAGTAAAAGAATTAGAAGAAGCTTTTCTTCCAAGACCTTTGTTTTCCAAACCCGTTGCTACTATACATCCATTGTGCAATCTCAAGGATGTACCTGAAACCAACTCCAAGTTGAAAGGTTCGTCCATTTTATTAATGGTTGTAACAAAATATATTGGAGATAACATTAAGAGAAGGATAGCCTTGATCCTTGAAATATGGGAGTTATCAACCAATTCAACCACTCTCTCAACAAGGGTCTTGCATTTTAAAGAATACCTCCAAAAAGATTTGGAAAATGATGAAATATTTTATAAAGAGGAAGTGGATAGATTTTTGGTAAAGTAATTAAGTTTAAGTGATATACATAGGAGATAACAAAATATTCCTTCCAAGGCTCATTTGAAACAAATAAATTCTTGTTGGTTAAAGAGAATTAAATGCTTGCAAGAGATGTTGTCTGAATGTGATGTTATAAATGCTAAAAGAGGAAATTTGTTTTTTAAACTTGTTGATTTGACTAAGGAACTAGAGGGCCCACACTTTATTATGGACTCAATGCTCTTATCAAAAGAGAAATTACAAGAGTAGTTGGACACCTTGAAATTTTCTTGTGATAATGAATTTAATGAGTCAATTGAACATTCTGAAGAAGAAGAGGAAAGGTGGTTAATCCAGTACATGAACAAGAATGAATATATTGAAGACATGCTCCATCAATTGAGCCTTGATCTTCAAGATATGGAAAATGAGTTATTTGAAACCAAGACTAAAAAATAGATAATGATTTCCCCCATGCGGGAGTATATGGAACAACGGTTAAGAAAATCCTTGGTTAAAATAACCAAAACTAATCAACAAGAATATGGTAATACAATTATGCCACCTCTAGCCCAACAATAACCTATTAAAGACATATCAACAAGAAGATAATAGGATCTTCCATCATAGTAATTCAAGTAGTCACTTTGTTTTTCTCTCATCTCTTTTTCTTCTTTAGTTAGTAGTCATTTTTCCTTTATTCTTTCAGAATTTGTGAAAACCAAAGGCTGACCCCTGACTGTTTCCTTTTTGTCTTCCAAGCCTTTCCTTAATTTCATGGTTTGCGCGAGCTCAATCCTAGTCCTCTTTGAAGGGAAAATGTCATTTACTTTTATTTATGAACTCTTCATACATTATTACTTTTTAAAAGACATCCATTATTTTTTAGGTTCCCAGAGAACTACTCAAGACATTACATTAGTGATTTCTCATATTTTGAATTTTAAGCATGAGATTTCAAATGTGTGTCTATCAAAATATTTTTGGATATTAATGGAATGATCATTTAAATTTCTCTGCCATATGTAGTCCTTATGTTATTTTCTTTTTCTAAATAACATGTCTCACTTTGTTGAATACTATGATGGGAATGTCATTGTGTGAAACTATTTACTCTCTTGGTTTATAATCTTACATTATAGTGTGAATATTTAATTTTATGGGAGATGCCTGGTCCTTTCTCAGGTATTCTCTACATCTGAATATTTGTAACAAGAATAAGCATGGTCATCTCACATGCCCTATTTATATCCTTGTATATAATTTAAACATAGAGGAGTACCACCTCTCTAAAAACATAGGGGGATTTATCCTTGTGATGTTATCTTAAAATAACTTTAAACAATCTTTCATATCAACACCCAACAGATAGAGCAGTGGTTGGACCTGAGATGCTCAAGGAAAACGAAGAGCAGATGGAAACAATTAAGTAGAAATTGAAGGCTACTCAGGACAGGAAGAAAATCTATGTTGATAAAGGAAAAATGCACATATAATTTAAAGAGGGTGACCACATGTTTTTGAAAGTGAAGGCCAAGTGAAGTTCATTGAAGTTGGGGAAGTGTTCAACATTGGCAGTGCATTATTGTGGGTCATTTGAAATCTTGGAGAGAATTGTTTGTTGCATATATGCTAGCATTGTCTGCATATATGCTATCATTCCCTGCATCTATGCATGTTCATAACATTTTCCATGTATCATTGCTTAATAAATATGTGACTGATGTTAATCATGTAATTGATTGGACTATGATTCAGGTGGACCCAGAAGGCAACTTCTGAGTTCAATCAATGTGCATATTGGGTAGGAAATTCAAGCTACTATGGTATTGAGAAATAGGACTAGTAAAGGTCCAGTGGACCTGCTATGGTCTTGAAGATTCTACATGGGAGCAAGAGGACATCATTCGGGAAGAGTACTTGCATCCTTTTGGAGTTTTTTGAAGAATTTTGGAATGAGAATTGTATATAATGCATCGATGACAATGCATAAAATAAGGGGGGAGGAAATGTAATACCCCCAAGTGGTATATATATATATATATGAATGCATATATGTTCATTTAGGCTGGTGATCCAGGTTGTTTTAGGCCAAAGTTCCTTGCATGTCTATAAATTTTAGGCTAGGGTGCCTATGTGATATGTGGTTGGTGATCCAAGTTCTTTATTTTGTAACCACACTATCGTATTAATAAAAACACACCATTGTTGCAGACCTCAAGATGAAAAGAGTATGGGGAGCTAGGACTCAAAGAGAGGGAAAGGAGGATAAGGGACTTATGAGAGGGGATTAAGATGGGGGGCTAAGCCAAGGAATATAATAAAATATTCCTTAAAAAGGTCCAAGCCTAAATAGTTGAAATCATGTTTGTTTTACCCTAAGTACATGGAGGTGGAGAAGTTCCCAAGAGAGTGGAAGTGGTTTCTCTTGTGCCATTTTTCATGCTATTTGCATGCATACTTAAGCCTCATGTTTAGTTTGTTTTGGGGGATCTTGGTCATTCATTCAAAATATTGTTGGTCTGGGGAGCGAACTGTGGAAAAAGAGTGGAGATGAAAATTGTTGTGGCTACTACCCTGTAAATCCTTGGTGGTTGGGGTGTGAAGAAGCATGTTGTTAGGCTTGTGGAGAATTTCTTCTTGAGTGGGATAATTGCTTGGATAGGTTTCCTTGTGCGTTGGCCAAGTGGGTGCATGTAAAATCCTTTAGAGAAGTTGTGTGTTCTAGGTGCCACAAAACCTCAACGATGAAGAAAAATATCTGATATGGCAAGATTGCTCAGTTATCTTACGCAAAGCCAAACCTCTAAAGAGAAACATTAGTAAAGAAGATCGCGCAGCCTTAAAGGACCTAAGGAATGATGAGAACTTAGTGATTCTCAAGGAAGACAAAGGTGGCACTACTGTCTTTATGAACCTTAGTGATTACAATAGGAAAATGAATGAACACCTTTCGCATAGTGGTAGCTATAGGAAACTTAGTTGCAATCCCATTAAGAAAATTATAAGGCAGGTAAAGAAAGCCATCAATGATTCCAACCTAGATGAGAGAACTAGAAAACTTTTAACCCCCAAGAACGAGATCACCCCTAGGATCTATGGTCTGCCAAAAACTCACAAAAAAGATATTCCTCTCTGACCCATAGTGAATACCATAGGTTCACCAACCTATGAGCTATCCAAACACATAGCTAAGATCTTTAGCCCCTTGGTAGGCCACACTGACTCCTTCATAAAAGACTCGAATGAATTCATTAAAATCATTAAAAATGAAAAAGTAAGGCCTCAAGACACCCTCATAAGCCTTGATGTAGTCTCCCTTTTTACCAAGATCCCTTTAGATGAAGCTATCCAAATTGTCAAAGAAGTCACTGATCCAAAAATGACAAACCTAGCTGAAGTTTGCTTGCGCTCCACCTTCTTTAGTTACCAAGGAGATTTCTTTGAACAAACCAACGGCGTAGCAATGGGTTCCCCATTGTCCCCCATTGTTGCCAACCTTTTCATGGAGAATTTTGAAAAGAAGGCCCTGGACTCCTTCCCCCTAAAACCATTAAGATGGAAAATATTTGTTGATGACACCAATGTTCTCTGGCCCCACGGGAAAGAGGAATTACAAAAATTCTTTGAACACCTAAACAACATATTCGAAGATATAAAATTCATAATGGAGCTTGAGGAGAATGATATCATACCCTTTATAGATGTTCTTATCAACATGAGAAGTAATGGGGACCTAGGACATGTGGTTTATATAAAAAAGACCCACACAGAGAACTATCTCCACGCCAACTCCCATCACCACCCCAACCAAAAACTAGGTGTTCTAAAAACTTTAGCCACGAGAGCCATTAGAATCTCTGATGAAGCACACCTAGATAAAGAAACCGAGCACCTTACCAAGACTTTTAAGAACATAGGTTATAAACACAAAGACATTAAGAATGCAATAAACAAAGCCTTAGAAAAAGCCTGCGATAATCCCAATGTCCCGAAAGAACAGAACCCTAATAAAGGTGCCTTCCTTCCTTACATCAAAGGAGTGACCGATAGGATTACAAGAGTGCTCAGCAAAAAAGAGATTAAGACTTCCTTCAAACCACTTGAAACCATCAAACATAATATGAGATCTGTCAAAGACAAACTTGAGCCCCACAAAGGCAAAGGAATCTACAAAATAGAGTGCTCATGCGGTAAATGATACATCGATGAAACCGACCGCTCATTCTAGATTAGGATAAAAGAGCATGGAGATGAAATTAAGAATGAAGGCATCTGCACCTCTACCCTACTGAACACTCCCTTACAAAAAAACACCATGTCCGCCTAGAAGGCACCACAATCCTTGCCAAAGAAAATCACCTCTTTAAATGACGTATAAGAGAAGTTATTGAGATCTGAAAACACCCTGGTAACCTAAACAGAGATAATGGGATCGAATCAAGTGAAAACTGGCTTCCCTTGATTCATAAAAATAATAATAATTAGCACTTTTTTAGGAAAACAATCTAATACTAAAAATAACCCTACCTAATTAAAAATCATTCCCTAATAAACTACACTTATTAGAATGAACTTTCTTAACAAAACTATCAATAGGAAAATTCACAAGTAAAAACATAAATCATAACAATTTAGGATCTAAATTATTTATCCTAATTAATAATCATACCCTAACAATTAATTAACCGTAATCAATAATCTTACCCTAACTAATAAATAAACACTTATTAAAATAAACTTCTAATAAGACTACCATCATTATTATAACATAAAAATTAATAGTTTATATAAGATTAATAAACTAATCCCAATAGATTCTTTAATTGACTTAAAAACTAGAATCTATTAACATAGTTAATTATATTAATTAATTAAACATTGAATTAAAAATGAAACCCTAAAAAAGCTTAAATAAAGATTAAAATTTTTCTAAATGAACATAGCCGACACCAGGTCTCCTTTCACATTTATTATTTAATACCATATCTTATCTTCATTTTAAATCTAGGCTTCATGTCCTAAAGATGGATCCTGATCCTGATTTGGATCCGAAACGTCGACAATCTATTGACAAGACTGTGGCTAATCCGATCACTTCTGAAAATCCAAACCACAGAAATCTCATTAATCAGGTTTGACATTATCAGTCACTATGGAGTGTGCAAACCATAAATTGAGAGTTAATCCAACCACTAATTCTTATTGATGCTTATGCTTCCCATACTTAGGACAAAGGTGGTCCTTAAACCATTCCACCCAAGGTTTATCATACCATAGGACACTAATCCATAAGGCCATATTTAATGTATACACTTCTCTTAATAAATCCCCTGGGAAATGATTTCTATACAAGACTAAGTTATTAATAAAGTTTGTATTTTGTCAAAGACTTCAATTTGAGCTTTAATGTTGTAAATTTGATATTTTATAAATGTGACTTCCATTCTAAAGTAAATATTTATATGCCAAACTTGGGCAGCATTTGGACAACGTTTTCCACAGCTCTGTAGAAACTCTAACCCTTCTTTGCTCTAAGGATCCCTAGCCGCCACATGCTCCCTATGGCCTCATCAGGAGGGGTACCTAGTGGCCCCCTCCACCTCCCCCTCCTTTTGCAGACGTTGCAATGTTCTCCTCTCTAATTGCAGGTCTCCCTAAGCATCCAAAGCAAGTACAATTGAAGTTTGTCAAGAAGTTGGATGATATTCCTTTAGTCCCTATTCAAGATGGATCGCAATCGTTGGCTCGCATATTTTCTGAATATGGACTAGTAGTTCAATTTATGGGGCTTTGGCCTTCCCCAAGATCAGTTTCTCTTTGGTTGTAGAAGAACTGACAGCCGCACCTAACAAGCATAATGTCTCATTCATTCTACGGTAGGGGTTTTTTCACATTTCTTTTTGAGAAAAAAGAAGACATGGATCTTATCTTTAGAAGCAAGCCATATTTCATGGGAGCCCGAGGGTTATACCTCAATAGACATACTCCATATTTCAATCCTGAGAATGATACTCGTTCTATAGTTTCAGTATGGGTTTGCCTCTCTTTTTTTCCCCTTCAATCTTGGAATGATGAAACCCTTTGGGCCATTGGAAACTCACTCAAGACTTACAATGACCATGCAGAACCCAAATATAATCTGCATGCCTATGCATGAATCTTTATTGAAGTGGATCTGGAGAAAGTCATCCCAGAATCCATCAAGCTAACCTTGGACAATTGGACCTATCTGTAAGAAGTGGACTATGAACAAATCCCCTTCAAATGCAAAAGTTTCCATGAGTATGGCCACTTTTCCAAAAGTTTCCCCAAGGCCCTTGTGGAACAACCTCAAGCAGAGCATCCAGAGGTATGGAAACAACCCAAAAGAATAAGACAGACAGGTCGAAAAGGAACACGAGAAGGTAAATTCCCCCAGCCAAAGGGAGCTCCCCTCAATCAAAATTTGATCCTTTTAGTAGCTATGATCCACAAAGTAACTGCATGATCCCTTATTCCTGGAGTTGGTAGCTGCCTCATGGAATTGTTGGATTAAGGGGTCTCCTGTTCACATTTGGGAGAAAACGATTAAAAGCACTAAGATTTCCATTAGAGATTGTGTTAAACAGAAATCATTAGATGAGAAAAGGGAAGCACAGGAATTGGAAGGTAAAATGGAAGAAACAAGAATAAAACTAGAGAGAAGTCATTTCTCCCATGCTATTTTAAAAGAGTAGCAAGAGGTATTGACCAATTATTTGAAAGTTTTAAAGGTAGAAGAAGAGGATTGGCGTCTAAAATCCCAAAGTATTTGGATCAAAACACTAAGTTTTTCCATTGTCAGGCAAAGGCGAGATTGTGGAAAATAAGAATCATGGAGTTGAAGGATGAGTCTGATAGATCTTTTTCAAGTCAGCATCAGTTAAAGCAAGTTACCCATTCTCATTTTGAAGATATTTACAAGGAAGAGGGAACGAGAGATTTGGAGGTGCAAGAAAAGATTCTATCAAACATCCCTATGCTTATAAGGGATGAATACAATGCAAAGCTTATTAACCTAGTGACAAAGGAAGAGGTTTTTTGGGTGATTCAACAAATGAATCCTGATAAGGCACCTGGATCAGACAAATTTTCTGCTTATTTCTATATTGTTTATTGGCATATCATTAAAAAGGATTTGGCCCGCATGATTCAGTATGTTCAAAAGTCCGCTAGGATGGGGGGCAGTACTGACTCCTCCTTTCTTGACCTCATCCCCAAAGAAACCAACCCCTCCACCTTTGCTCGCTTTCGTCCCATCTCCTTGTGTAATGTCTCCTATAATCTTATATCTAAAATCATTGCAATTAGAATCAAGCCGATCCCTACCAAATTAATATGTCCTAACCAAGGGGGGTTTGTGGAAAAAAGACAGATGATAGAAAACATTTTGATTGTTTAGGAGGCCATTAATTCTAGAAAAATAAAATGTGAAAAGAGGATGATCATTAAACCTGATATGGAAAATTCATTTGATAGGGTTCAACATAGTTTTCTTTTTGTTGTCTTGACCAGATTTGGGTTTGGAGTGGATTTCATAGCATGGATTTCAGCTTGCATCTGGGAGCCCCAGGTTGCACCTTTGATAAACGGTAGGCCTGACTCCTTCTTCAATATCTCAAGGGGCCTTCACCAAGGATTCCCCCTCTCTCCCCTTCTCTACATTCTTATGGTATAATCCTTAAGCATGAATTTAGAGCATGCTCGTACCTCTAAGCGTTCCAGGCATTAAGATCTCTCAGGGAGTCAAAAGAGTTAACCACTCCCAGTTTATAGATGACACGCTTCTCATGGGGGGGGGGGGATTCTACAATCATAGAAAAATGATTCAAATAAATACTCACATATTTCATGAATTCATATGGAGGAAAGATAAACAGGAAAAAAATTCATATATACATTTGGAACATAAACCACAAAATGACTCTAGGCATAACAGACATTCTACAATTTCCCTTGAGTGAAAATTGGACATATTTTAAATATTTGGGGATTCCAATCTGCTCCAAAAACCTCCCTAACTCTGCTTGGTTCCCTATTTTGGAAAAAATAAAGGATAAATTCATACAATGGGGCTCTCAATGGTTGAATCCATCAAGTCGAGTGGTGTTAATAAAGGCAGTTATCTCAGCATTACTGGTATTCCAATTTTCCTCCCTCCTGGCGCTGGTCGACATCAAGTTTGTAGTGCAAGAGATCAGGAAGTTTTATGGTTGGGAGGAAATTCAAATTCAAATAGGTTGTCGCTAGTAAACTGGTAAATTGTCCAGGCACATAAGTGGCAAGGGCGCCTTGGGTTACTAGATCCCACTTTATCAAACCTTGCTTTGGGCGCTAAAATCCTTTCGCGACTGGTCTCTGACAAAGCAGACTGGTGGAAGAAATTTATTTGGCACAAGTATATTTTGAGGGACCGATTAATAAGTCTTGATTCCCGTAATGTCTGAGGTCTGGCTTCTCCAATTTGGAATTTGACGAAGGTTTCTCTCTCGCTTATCTAGAATGGAAAAATGAAAAAATGAAAAAATGAAAAAATGATTAATTTTTGGATGGATGGAATCATGGGGAATCCTCCCCCGGGGAAGGATATTTCCTTAAGTCTGTTGGTTAGTGTTGGCAGCCAACCCAATTTTTTTGATTGCTCTCAAAAAACTGCCTACACCCCTTGTGGTATTACGACAAATTATTGTCGCACTGTGCTTCTAAACATTCGTCTCATTTTTGCGACAATTACAATTCGATTTCGATTCAGGTGTGAAAACACCTCTTTTGTTTCTTAGATTGTCGTCGTTTTTTGGTTGATTTGCTGAAAGACACTTGAACACTGGTTTATCACATGACTGCTAAAGGTTTTCTCGAACTTATGTCTTGATTACATGTTCAGATATGATTTGATTCCTAAACCTTTGGGCATAAAATTTATTGGTTTTGTTCTAATCTTGTGAATTGTAATGGATTTGGTCTTATTGCTTTTATCCTTATTATGGATTTTCACTCAGTTATTATATGAAAATTTTTGGATCATAATGTTCTCAAAAGATTGGAATGCAAACATTTCCATGTGCAACGAATACGTTGGTAAGTCATTACAAGAGATAGCAATGGTTTGAAGGTGCATGGGTTAATCATATTGGACTTCACGAATTAATGCTTGGTATATTATTTGCAAAGTGGATAATACGTTGCATAATTCATAATCCCAAGCTATGTATTAGCATTAAACCTTGTGGTTGAACGATGGAATTGGCACGATAGATCGATAGTTAGTGTTGGGTACTGTGTTTGATTAAAATTAACACTTGGCGCATAATTATCACATGAGGTGTTGGTTCCGACTCGGATGGATGGCATGTAGAGATGATGATTCACCTATTTGCTGGTCGATACGCTTGTTTTAAATGATTATGGTTTTAACAGATCTGTACAGGTCATTAATGCAATGCGTAGCGATGGTAATCCCACCACCTTCGCACGCATGGAGTTATTTCCGGTCTCGTCGAGCATTCAAGCTATTGAAACCCTATCGTTTCACTCTGTGCATTGTTCATTCAGTGTGAACCCTACCATGTACAAAGGTTATGGCTCCTGTTGTGAGGGCCGAACCTAACGGATGCCAAGCAATGTTGACATTTGATGGTGCATATAGCGACCTTGAACAGTTCGGGTGGATTTCGTTTATAAGGAAGTTCGATGGTTTTAACATCACTGTGGCTCGGCAATTTGCACTGTCATTCGATGGCTGCCGAGCCAAAGTTGGAGATGTCCATCTTGAAATCACCGAACAATTTCTCAGCATGGCAACTAGCCTGCCTATCAAGGGACAAAAATGGTCCAAAAGTTACAAGGTAAATGATGTCCCGTGGACATTGTTATTTCGGTCTCGGACAGTGAGGTCATGCGACAGAGGTTTACCTGCGAAGATGTTGAAACCCCGCTGGTATGATCTCTTGATGATTATCAAGCAATTCGTTACTTGTGAAGGCAGGTATGGGTTCATTTTCTTGTTTCATCTACGTTTATTAATGGTGTTTATGGGTTTCGAGCTTAGTATGCTGCATTATCTGCACCGAAGTTTATTCAAAATGGCTAAGAGGTACAAGCGAAGTCAGGCTGACACTAGCCTCTTCCATGTTGGGTTGATTAAAATACTTCTTGTTTATGAGTTAGGGTTACGTCGTGATTCCTGGCACGATTTTCTCAACCGTAATGGCTTTGAGGAATCAAATCCTCCACAGGTCGATAAGCCTATGGTAACCGAGAGTAAGCCTACCCCTGTACCCTACATTGTTTTGCTACCTAAACCTGAACCCGAATCACCTTTGAATTCGCCTATGGATGTGACTAAAGTTGCTAAGCCTACAACCACAAAGGCTAAAGCGAAGACTGCTGCTAGAAACAAAAAAAATGCAAGGTTAATCTCTCGCATGGAGAGAAATAAATCTAAGCCTCCTGCCAAAACAAAGCCTATCGTGGTCAGCGAGGACTCTGATTCGAGCATTGAGCATTTTCTCGCCGAAGAGGGCTTCTGTGGTGATGAACCTCCTTACGATTTCGTTGAGAATTTACCTCCTTTTCTGCGGGATAACCCTGACTTTCCTAGTATTAAGCCACATTATGAAACCCTCGGGGAATCACCAAACCCCCCTTCTGCTCAAAATGTTGCTTCACCCTGCGATCAGTGTGGACTATGGTTAGAGAGATACTACTTAGATGTCCCAAAATTGCAATCCAAAATTTACTATTTGGAAAACCAAGTGGCAAAGCTCACTGGTCAGAATGCAAAGGTGCAGCCCAACGATAAGAATCAACGAACTGCTGGGTCAATCCTGTTCAAAAATGTCAAGTCTTCTACTGCAATTGTCAATTCAAAATTGACATAGCTTCAAAAACTGTAATGGTATAACTTTCCCTTTTTTATATAGCGTGATCATAAGCTCTGTTTACATGGTTGACTGGCTCTGTCATGCATGAGTTTTGATTATCCATTTCTGGATTGGTTGTGATTAGATTTAGTTTGATTGACCATAATTTGATTTGAATATGTTGTTATTTGATATCTTTTCCATTCTTGAAATACAAATGATATCTCTGTTCGATTTGATTATATCTTGCGCGATACGGTGGGCAAATTGGTTAACTATGCTAATTGTATTTGCTATGTTGGGACCAATTCGTATATCATTTGTTACATAATCAAATTTCGAATGGATAACAATAATAGCTGTTACGATGTGAGTTGTATTCCAATGATAACAAATCTGTTATTCGATCGAGATTACAGGGATGGATTGATTGTATCAAATCTTTTGATTTGTGTCTATAATTAAATTTAGTTACATGCCTGGTTTGTTGACTCTGTCAAAACCCTGTTTTTCGACTATGGAGTAATCTAACATGAAGACTGTTGAGTCAATATTTGTGGAGATGATCCGATTACATTGGAAGCAAATCATACATCGTGCTTTTAATTGAATGATATCAATCTGCTGTTGTGATTATAATTAGTCAATTACAGTTACGAATTTACTTGTGAATTATTTGAAACGCAGCAAATGAGAACTGTGGTTGGATTCTATGGATACAGTGATGCGTGAAATCATAATGGCTTTCTATATTGGCAATGATATGAATCTTATGCTTATCGATAATGATGGTTTGTATTTCATGCGATTTGGTTTGTCATTCATTTCATTCATGGGACAGTCTTGTTAAGATGTGATGCGATTTTATGCCGATTGGGAAAACAGAGCATCTCTACTCTGTCCCGATTATATTTTATTTGATTTGGTTGGATTTAATCATTAGAAATTTATTGATCATTAATAGATGATTGGATT
>ML779492.1:53388-63984 GCA_009831015.1 Picea engelmannii | reverse complement strand
AAACTCGTCAGGGTGGTCCATTCCAAACGACTTGGGTTATTTAGACAACCCCGGACCGGTTCCACTCTCCCAGTTGACGGATGGACTGTTTCGCCCGTCAACAAATGGCGCTAGAAGGAGGGCCTAAGCTTAATTAATGGCACAAGGTGGTCACAAGAATCCTCCCCCACCTAATCACACACCCATAGTGACTAGAAGTCGTTCACAAGATAACATCCCCCCTCAAACAGCAACTACTTCAACCGAGGATCCTCAGATCACAGTTGAACCAGCAACCCCTAATCCTACAGGCGGTGATATTCAAGAAATCTTTAGACAATCTCTCATTAAATCACACAAAGCCTTTGCTAGCCTTAGGCAACCACATCGCCCGTGAGGCCAACCTTTAGACTTCTTCGAAGTCAGAGAACAATTAGGTGATATAGATCCCACTGTGAATCCTATGGATTCAAATACAAATCCTGCTGCAGGAGGATCTGGGATACCTCCTTCTCCTCCTCCTTCACCACCTCCCTCATCTCCTTCCTCCTCAAGGGGAGATTCCTCTTCGGACGAAGGCAATCCACCTTCACGTCCTCCTACACCCACTACCCCAATGGCTAATCAGAACAACCCTACCTGACCATGGTTAGACCAAGATGCTGTAGATGTACCTGGACCTCAACATCCTTTGCCTAAGCATCTCGAAAAATGGCTTACTAAGTTTGATCCCGATTCTAAACAGATAGCAGAAGACCATATTAAGAAATTTATGTTAGACATCAGACTCCGCAACGTTGAACATGAAGACGTAGTCTGTAGGTTGTTCCCTTACACCTTTGAGGGTAATGCGTCCACTTGGTATTTTGCCCAACAACCTCGCACTATAGTATCTTGGGAAAAGTTTGAATCAATTTTCTTAGAAAAGTTCGGAGATGGTAAACCTCCGAAAGTCTTAGTCATGGATCTTTCAAACTTAAAAATGAATGCTAAAGAAAAAGTCAAGGATTTTAATCAAAGATTTTTGACCCTTAAGAACAGGATCCCTGCAGACTCTATGCCTGTAGAAAGCCTTGTAATAGCTTATTACACTAAAGCTCTACATCAAAGTATAGCTATTTGGGTGAAAAGATCCAAAAAGGCAACGTTGTCAGAAGCCTTTGAAGAGGCTACTCAAATTGAAAAAGATATACTTAGCCTTAAAGATTCCTCTAGCAACGAGACTGGAACTGTTTCCTCTTCCAAGAAAAATATTGAAATTCTTCCCAGGCCTACACAAAACAAAACACAACCTGAAAATTCTGATTTGGAAAATCTGACTAAACTTGTGCAAAAATTATCCAATCAATTCGTAGATTTAAAAAGGTCAACTGAGGAAGCTACTTCGAGTAAAGGACCCTACAAACCTCCTTTCCGAAAACCCTTTCAAACAAACCGGCCTAATCCTAACCCTGAAGGCATGAACCTAGAAGGTTTGCAATATGCTCTCCAATCAATTCTAGGAGCCCAGGATGACTTGATCCCTCCTGATTTTCCTCAAGAGGAAGTCGAGCAGGAAACGACCCAAGAAGAAGAGTCTTCTCCAAATATCTTCTGTCACCTCTCTGATAGTATCTTCCAAGCTAACTTTGAGACTGTGCACCCTTACAATACTAGGAGCAAGGCCGCAAACAAAACTCCTGCCGATAACACCACAACTTTACCTCCAAAGCCATCTGAATCAGTAGAAACTAAACAGAGTAATGCTAGCCCTAAGTTAGATTATGATGTTGTCGAAGACGTTAAGAAATTAAGGGCTAACATCTCCATTTATGAGTTGTTAAAATTTCCATTTTTGTTACAAAATATGTTGCAAAATATTTCAGATAATAGCAAGAATGGTAATTCAAATGGTAGCAAGGTTGGACAAAGCAAGATGCCACAGAAGACTTCCACAAAAGATAATCCCGGTTCTCATAACAAAGGAATCCTTCCTGTACCAAATGTAAATAATGTAAATAACAATGTAAATAATGTAAATAACAATGTAAGTAGTGTAAATAATTCAGATAAAGTAGTAGTAGAAAGTGCGAGTAAGAAACCTCAAGCAACAACTCTAAATACTCGCAAGAACGTTCCTCCTTTTATTTTAACTTTCGAGATCTTCAACAGAAATGTGCATAATTGCATGGTTGACTCGGGAGCATCATCAAATGTGATGCCTTGGTCAGTCTGCCAAAAGATAAATGCCGAAGTAGAACCATCATCTTTAAAAATAATACAACTTGATCGAACCAATGTAAAAGTTATGGGTGAATTGAAAAATGTTTTGATTAGATTATCATCTAACCCAAAGGTTCATCAGTTTATTGATATAATCATGGTTGATATTCCAGAAGTGTATGGTATGTTTTTGAGCAGGGACTGGTCGAAGAAGCTACATGGTTACTTCGCGACGGACTGGTCCCACTTATGGCTTCCAGAGAACGGTAATCCCAACAAGATCAGGGTGAACCATGAGCGTTACCTTAAGTTCACGGTAACAGACTTGAATGACCCCAATGAGCCATACACACCTCCGGCTGACTCACCTGAAGTCCAAGGTATGGACACCTACTTCGGAAATTTCATGGCTGAAATTTCACCTATCAACGATCCTCAACAACAATACGAGATCAAAGCATTTACGCAACCAACAACTTCTATCCAAAAGTCCTGTGAGCCTGATAAGAATCAAATTTTGTCTTTATACTTCGATGGTTCCAAGTCTAAAGAAGGAGCTGGCGCAGGTTGCATCATCATTGATCCAGCAGGTAATAAAACATTGTTGGCTTGTAGATTAGAATTTGAATGTACTAACAACGTTGCAGAATACGAGGCTTTGTTACAAGGTCTCAGAAAAGCCTTAGACATGCACATTCAAAATCTAATTGTATTCGACGACTCTGAGATAGTGGTCAGGCAGGTGAGAAATTCTATACATTGTCTTACCCCGCATCTCAAGTGTTACCAATCTGAGGTATGGAGTTTAATAAACAAATTTTATGCTTTCAATATAAATTCCATTCCTAGATCAAATAATGTTGAAGAAGATCTACTTGCTAATGTTGCCTCTAAACTTCTTCCTGCAGATGGTTTATCCCCAAGCGCATTCTCCGTGGAGCTATTGTTTCGACCATCTATTCCAGACGATATCACAAACTGGAGGGTGTTTGAGGATGATCAACAGATCATCAACTTTCTGCACATGGAAGAAACCTTTCAAGATGCTGTGATAGATGAAAAAACGCATGATGACAATTTACATGAATTTACGGTAATACCTAACCCGAAATCTCCTGAAGCTCTTTCGGACGTGGTAAATTTCATTCCCAAATCTGTTGCTAGATTAGAAAAGTTTTACGATTTTGAAGATAAATTCAAAAAAATGGTCAACTGCAAAACAAATAGTTCCTCATTGTCTAGGAACTAGTGAAAATCCTCAATGTATCAATTTAGGCTTGGGATGTAGTAAACAAGAAAAAGCCGCTTTCGTCAAATTATTTAAAGAATTCAAGGATGTATTTGCTTGGAATTATGACGATCTTAAAATGTTCGATCCTAATATTATTCAGCATGTCATCCCGATGAAGCCCCAAACCTTGCCCTTCCAACAGAAGTTGAGGAAAATGCATCCTAAGTTAGAACCGACCGTACAAAAAGAACTAAATAAACTCCTTAGTGCTAAAATAATTTTTCCTGTTAGACATACTCAATGGGTATCCAACCTCGTCCCAGTGCAGAAGAAAAACGGGGAAATTCAACTTTGTGTTGATTTCCGGAACCTCAACAAAGCGTCTGACAAAGATAACTATCCTGTCCCTCCCATGGAACAGATACTTCAACAAGTATCTGGTTCCGAGAGGCTATCCTTGCTGGATGGTTTCTCTGGATACAACCAAGTTTTAATGTCTCCGTCAGACCAGTTAAAAACTACCTTTCGTACTCCGTGGGGCACTTATGCTTATCGCAAAATGCCCTTTGGATTGATTAACGCTGGTGCTACCTTTCAGAGAGCAATGGATATTGCTTTTAGAGGCTTGATCAATAACTCCGTAGTAGTCTACCTAGATGATGTGACCGTTTATTCCAAAAACAAAAACAATCATCTAGCTCACCTCCAAGCCGTTCTGCTACGATGTCGTAAATACGGCATCTCTTTGAACCCTAAGAAGTCCATTTTCGCAGTAGAACAGGGTAAACTACTAGGTTTCATTGTGTCTAGTGATGGAATGATTATTGACCCCGAGAGGAACCAGGTCATTGCCAAACTTCCCCCACCGACCTCCAAGAAATCCATGCAGTCCTTCCTAGGTCAGATCAATTTCGTGAGAAGATTTGTCCCCAGTTTCTCCGAGATGGTCAGACCTCTCCAGAACCTGATAAAGAAGGACACCCAATATCACTGGGGACCTACTGAAAACCAAGATTTCAATGATATAAAGAAGGCCATAATCGATGCTCCGTCTCTCATGAGCCCTAATTTCTCTCAAGACTTCACACTTTATACTTTTGCCTCCGATCGTTCCTATGCCGCGGTCCTTACTCAAAAGAACTCTAAGAACAACGAAGTACCCATCGCCTTTATGAGCTCTGCTTTCAAAGGTGCTGAACTTAATTACCCACCAGTTGATCGACAAGCCTACACTGTCTTCAAGGCAGTTAAGCATTTCCGGTCATATCTTTTGAAGTCGAGGACGAAGATCATTGTCCCCTACCCTGCCGTTAGGAACTTGTTAGTGCAAAAGGAGTTAGGAGAAGAAAGAGCCAACTGGGTCACCTCCTTGCAGGAGTTTTACCTAGAGATCACCCCAGCACAGATCGTGAGAGGCCAAGGGTTATGTAAATTGGTAATTGATTCAGAAACTGAACAAAAAGAAGATAGTGATATGTCAGACCTAGAACAACACAATCAGAATTTGATTTGTTGCACACAAAACTTCACGAGCCCCTGGTACGACGATATTAAACACTGTCTTCAATATGGATCATCACCTCGTCATCTTGACCCTTCCAAGAGAAGAGCTTTGAGAATAAAATCCGCCTCCTTTCATCTAGTTAACGGTATACTGTTTCATCAAAATTTTGATGGCATACTGATGGGTTGTCTTGAAAAGGACGAAGCAGAAAAAGTTTTGCTCGAGTTGCATGCAGGTGAAGCTGGTGGTCACTTCGGTGGCGACACCACTGCACATAAAGTCTTAAGAGCCGGTTACTATTGGCCAACACTTTTTAGAGACGCCCATGCCTTATGCCCAAAATGCATCATTTATCAGAAAGCATCAGGGCGATTGCAAAAACCAGCCTTCCCTTTGCAACCCGTCACAGTCGATTCTCTTTTCCAGCAATGGGGCCTTGATATCATTGGTCCTATTAACCCTCCTTCCTCACAGCAGCACAAATACATTGTGACAGCCACTGATTACTTTACTCGATGCTCTGAAGCTGCCGCACTAAAAACAGTTAATACAAGTTAGGTAATCGCTTTTCTGAACTCGCATATCATTACTCGTTTCGGCATACCTGATTGTCTAGTCTTTTATAACGCTTCATACTTTTCTTCTCTTGAGATGAGTAACTTTGCCTTAGAAAAAGGAATAAAGCTTAAGTATTCTGCTAGTTACTACCCCCAGGGCAATGGCTTAGCAGAATCAACAAACAAGAACTTGATCAAAATTATCAAGAGAACCGTGGCTGAAAATCACAAGAACTGGCACAACGCACTACTTAATGCACTGTGGGATGATAGGGTAACACCCAAAGCCGCTATAGGTAACTCTCCCTTTTTCCTTGTTTATGGCAGAGAGGCCATTTTACCTCCTCATGTTCTTCTTCCGTCACTCCAATTGTCACAAAAGGTTCAAGAAGAAGAATGCCCCCCTTTAGAAAGCCGTATTAACGCTTTGATGAAGTTAGAAGAAGTAAGAACTCAAGCCAAGCATAAGCTAAACCAACATCAACAATTGATTAAACACTGGTTTGATTCTAGTTCTTCTTCCGATAGAAATTTTGAAGTATGCGATCTCGTTCTAAAGTGGGACAAACCACATGAAGGGAAGGGTGAACACACGAAATTTCAAAATCTGTGGCTTGGGCCATTTCTGATTGCTGAAAAATTGGGTCCTAGTTCCTTTTGCTTGCAGAGTCTTGAAGGGCAGCTTGACACCTACCCGGTGAATGGCCAAGCCCTGAAAAGATACTTTGCCTGATTTTTACCTTTGTATATTATGTAAATATTTCCTTTTGTTTTTATTTTTGTTTTTGTTTTTATTTTTTGGTTTTGATTTGATTGATCAGTTTGATGTGTTTTCAAAGCATATGCACGCTTATACACTGAGCCATTCATACATAGACCATTGAAAAATCTCTTCGTTGAAATAACATCTGGAAAGATTGTACATACATCAATGATATATATTTTTGAGAATGATATTGGAAAATGTTGTTTGAAAGAAGTTTACTAATTTCAATCTTTAAGTGAAGTTCGTCGTGATTATCTCTATCTTTTTACGCTGTCCCCTTTCCGTAAAGGAATGACTCAATAGGATGTCTCCCTGTCAAAGTAAGTTGTTTTAGAAATAAAACGTTTCTGGAGATGAATAAGGACAGTGTTTTAAAAAAAATAAAAAAATTTGATGAGGTATGAAAATATGAGAAAATATCAAGATTTTGCAGCGTCACCCCGCTCAGCCATCTATAAGAATAAAACAAAATAAATAAGAGCTGTGGGAAGTGTTTGTAAACCCACCGGGATACTGAACAGGTTCGCTAGAAACGGGGCAATGCAAGCATGGCGCCAAGACAACTTCGCCGGGGTACTGAACAGGCCTGCTGGCAGCGAAGCAATGTCGAGTAAATGAAAATCTAAAAAATTATATGAAACCTCTTTTAAAAGTCCTTATTCTAATCTAGAGCTTCTTGACAGGATAAAGACGTCCGAGTGGGTTAAATGGAAACCCTGTCGAGGCTATGGACGCCTGCTGGCAGCAGTGGCCATGCCAACAATATTGAAGATTCAATCATAAAAATCATGACTTGTTGATCTTTAGGACTGTTATTGGTTTGCATATTTTAAAACTTCACTGGAAAAGATAACTGATGAGGATGAAGTACAATTTTTCTGTTTGTCGTTTCAGTCGAATTTTTCTTTGCTGTCCTGATCTGAATTCACTTCTTTTTCACAGAGATAACTGCTTCGCCCAGTGTGTCGCCATTGTTGGCAGCCAACCCAATTTTTTTGATTGCTCTCAAAAAGCTGCCTACACCCCTTGTGGTATTACGACAAATTATTGTCGCACTGTGCTTCTAAACATTCGTTTCATTTTTGCGACAATTACAATTCGATTTCAATTCAGTTTTCACAACTACAAGCATGAAAACACCTCTTTCATTGCTTAGATTGTCGTCGTTTTTTGGTTGATTTGCTAAAAGACACTTGACCACTGGTTTATCACATGACTGCTAAAGGTTTTCTTGAACTTATGTCTTGATTACATGTTCAGATATGATTTGATTCCTAAACCTTTGGGCATAAAATTTATTGGTTTTGTTCTAATCTTGTGAATTGTAACGGATTTGGTCTTATTGCTTTTATCCTTATTATGGATTTTCACTCAGTTATTATATGAAAAGTTTTGGATCATAATGTTCTCAAAAGATTGGAATGCAAACATTTCCATGTGCAACGAATACGTTGGTAAGTCATTACAAGAGATAGCAATGGTTTGAAGGTGCATGGGTTAATCATATTGGACTTCACGAATTAATGCTTGGTATATTATTTTCAAAGTGGATAATACGTCGCATAATTCATAATCCCAAGCTATGTATTAGCATTAAACCTTGTGGTTGAACGATGGAATTGGCACGATAGATCGATAGTTAGTGCTGGGTACTGTGTTTGATTAAACTTAACACTTGGCGCATAATTATCACATGAGGTGTTGGTTCTGACTCGGATGAATGGCACATAGAGATGATGATTCACCTATTTGATGGTCGATACGTTTGTTTTAAATGATTATGGTTTTAACAGCTCTGTACAGGTCATTAATGCAATGCGTGGCGATGGTAATCCCACCACCTTCGCACGCATGGAGTTATTTCCGATCTTGTCGAGCATTCAAGCTATTGAAACCCTATCGTTTCACTCTGTGCATTGTTCATTCAGTGTGAACCCTACCATGTACAGAGGTTATGGCTCCTGTTGTGAGGGCTGAACCTAACGGATGCCAAGCACTGTTGACATTTGATGGTGCGTATAGCGACCTTGAAGAGTTCGGGTGGCTTTCGTTTATAAGGAAGTTCGATGGTTTTAACATCACTGTGGCTCGACAATTTGCACTGTCATTCAATGGCTGCCGAGCCAAAGTTGGAGATGTCCAGCTTGAAATCACCGAACAATTTCTCAGCTTGGAAACTAGCCTGCCTGTCAAGGGACAAAAATGGTCCAAAAGTTACAAGGTAAATGATGTACCGTGGACATTGTTATTTCGGTCTCGGACAGTGAGGACGTGCGACAAAGGTTTACCTGCGAAGATGTTGAAACCCCGCTGGTATGATCTCTTGATGATTATCAAGCAATTCGTTACTTGTGAAGGCAGGTATGGGTTCATTTTCTTGTTTCATCTACGTTTATTAATGGTGTTTATGGGTTTCGAGCTTAGTATGCCGCATTATCTGCACCGAAGTTTATTCAAAATGGCTAAGAGGTACAAGAGAAGTCAGGCTGACACTAGCCTCTTTCATGTTGGGTTGATTAAAATAATTCTTGTTTATGAGTTAGGGTTACGTCATGATTCCTGGCACGATTTTCTCAACCATAATGGCTTTGAGGAATCAAATCCTCCACAGGTCGATAAGCCTATGGTAACCGAGAGTAAGCCTACTCCTGTACCCTACAGTGTTTTGCTACCTAAACCTGAACCCGACTCACCTTTGAATTCGCCTATGGCTGTGACTGAAGTTGCTAAGCCTACAACCACAAAGGCTAAAGCGAAGACTGCTACTAGAAACAAGAAAAATGCAAGGTTAATCTTTCGCATGGAGAGAAATAAATCTAAGCCTCCTGCCAAAACAGAGCCTATCGTGGTCAGTGAGGACTCTGATTCGAGCATTGAGCGTTTTCTCGCCGAAGAGGGCTTCTGTGGTGACGAACCTCCTTACGATTTCGTTGATAATTTACCTCCTTGTCTGCGGGATAACCCTGACTTTCCTGGTATTAAGCCACCTTATGAAACCCTCAGGGAATCACCAAACCCCCCTTCTGCTCAAAAGTTTGCTTCACCCTGCGATCAGTGTGGACTGTGGTTAGAGATATACTACTTGGACGTCCCAAAATTGCAATCCAAAATTCACGATTTGGAAAACCAAGTGGCAAAGCTCACTGGACAGAATGCAAAGGTGCAGCCCAATGATAAGAATCAACGAACTGCTGGGTCAATCCTGTTCAAAAATGTCGAGTCTGCTACTGCGATTGTCAATTCGAAATTGACATAGCTTCAGCAACTGTAATGGTATAACTTTCCCTCTTTTATATAGCGTGATCATAAGCTCTATTTACATGGTTGAATGGCTCTGTCATGCATGAGTTTTGATTATCCATTTCTGGATTGGTTGTGATTAGATTTAGTTTGATTGACCATAATTTGATTTGAATATGTTGTTATTTGATATCTTTTCCATTCTTGAAATACAAACGATATCTCTGTTCGATTTGATTATATCTTGCGTGATACAGTGGGAAAATTGGTTAACCGTGCTAATTGTATTTTCTATGTTGGGACCAATTCGTATATCATTTGTTACATAATCAAATTTCGAATGGATAACAATAATAGCTGTTACGATGTGAGTTGTATTCCGATGATAAAAAATCTGTTATTCGATCAAGATTACAGGGATGGATTGATTGTATCAAATCTTTTGATTTGTATCTATAATTAAATTTAGTTGCATGCCTGGTTTGTTGACTCTGTCAAAACCCTGTTTGTCGACTATGGAGTAATCTAACATGAAGACTGTTGAGTCGATATTTGTGGAGATGATCCGATTACATTGGAATCAACTCATACATCGTGCTTTTAATTGAATGATATCAATCTGCTGTTGTGATTATAATTAGTCAATTACAGTTACGAATTTACTTGTGAATTATTTGAAACGCAACAAATGAGAACTGTGGTTGGATTCTATGGATATAGTGATGCGTGAAATCGTAATGGCTTTCTATATTGGCAATGATATGAATCTTATGCTTATCGATAATGATGGTTTGTATTTCATGCGATTTGGTTTGTCATTCATTTCATTCATGGGACAGTCTTGTTAAGATGTGATGCGATTTTATGCCGATTGGGAAAACAGAGCATCTCTACTCTGTCCCGATTATATTTTATTTGATTTGGTTGGATTTAATCATTAGAAATTTATTGATCATTAATAGATGATTGGATTTGATTTGATTGTATATCTGGTTATGTTTACTATCTTAGACCAGCTACAGAATCAAACGATTCTGTAGCTAAGTCTGTAAAAACAATTTTTATTTGTTTTTCAAGTAAAACATCCTCCTAACTTGGTTTTTGTGTTCTATTGCAG
>ML779492.1:17302-53338 GCA_009831015.1 Picea engelmannii | reverse complement strand
TATCTGAATCAAATGCAAATGATATAATCTATTATTGTTATCCATATCTTGTTTCTTCCTAAATCGATAAAGGACATAACAATTATCAATTCTTTTTAGTGAATGATAGCTTTGTCTTCTTCGTAATTTGAATTGTTATATATAAGCTTGCTGTATAATAGGTTTCCCCTTTTGCAGGAGTTTATAATCAAAAAAATGTTATGATATTCTTTTATGTTTTGTTTGTCCTGTAACATACTTCAAGAAGCAACATAGCTGATCGTTTCCGAAAAGCTTAAGGACTTAACTGGTGTGAGTTTCCCTCCTCCAATCAGCTTAAGAGGCAATCATACACAGGGAAGATTTGGAGCGTTTCCAGGTCAATTAGTATTTAGTTTACTGCTTTTATTAAGTGGTTTGATATAGATATAAATTTGATTTGTTTTAATTTCAGTTATTTTACTTTCTTATTCATAAATCATAAAATCAAAAAAGAGTTATCTTCGCTGTCTTGGGACAGCAAGCAAATTAGTTTCACAGATTTTATTTAAATCTGTAGATTGTATGTAATGTACATTTGTGAATAAATTGTAATTAACTTGATAATTAGATAGTTGATTTGAGTTATTATAAGAATAGTTAGTATTTAGAATAGTTAGCATAGTTTATAGTTTAGTATATTAGTTCCTTTATTTGTTTTATTAGTTTCTAGTTTCCTCTAATTTAGTTTGATTTCTTTTATTTAGTTAGTTAGTTTGTTTTAGTTAATTTTTATTAGTTTCTAGTTTCCTTAGTTTAGATCTCTTAGGTCAGATCATCTTTTCTCTTTGGTTTCCTTAGGAGACCTTAGAGCGGCCAACGGAGCCGTTAAACTCGTCAGGGTGGTCCATTCCCAACGGCTTGGGTTATTTAGACAACCCCGGACCGGTTCCACTCTCCCAATTGACGGATGGACTGTTTCGCCTGTCAAAAGTTAGTTGGTTCCATTCCCATAACATTAGAACATTATCTGACATATCCATGTAGAGCCAGAAGGGGTCCTAGAAAGGTTGGAATTTGGAGATCCTTCCTAGTCGATTTCAAGATCTTTTTCAACTTGTTTTCCAGAAGCTCCCTACATGTTCCCCCTCTCATTGATCGATCAAGGATTATCGAGGTTGGGGTTTAAGACTCTACTCAGTAAAATCAAGATACAACGCACTTCTGGCTCATTCTAACCTCCCCCCTAGGTCCTCTTTATGGTCTAAAATTTGGCAATCAGATAGTCTTCCCAAAGTTAATCTCTTCGGTTGGACCCTAGCCCATGGAAATATATTGGTGGGGGGAAATATGAAAAAGAGGGAATTTATGGGACCCTTTAGATGTGATTTATTCCAACAGGAGGAGGAAACAATTGATCATATTTTCCTAGAATGTCCATATGCACAGGTTTTCTAATGCCACTCTCTTCTCAAACTTCACCCTCTTATCAGCCACTCAACTTCTATTGCTACTTTGTTCAGTCATTTGAACTCCTCATATCATGGTACATACAAAAATAAGTCAGTCTCTAAATATTTCCTCTTGACTATTCCAAAATTTGTCACATGGAAAATATGTCTTATGAGAAATAGATCAATCTTTTCAGATGTCCTGCTGCCTCCAGAATTCATAGAAAACAGGATCAAAGACTTTTGATTTAACACTTGCTCCTAAAATTGAAAAAGATATCAGTTAGTCAAAATTTGCAGGCTGAGGAAGAATGGTTGAAATCTCTACACCCCTCTCAAACTGTATCAGGATCTTTCTCGTCCCCTCCCCTTTGTCCTTCTCTCCCTCCCAAGTGGTAGTTGCAGCTCACCAAGGAGGATTTTTCCTATTGGTTGGGAAAGCATGAATAGAATATACTATGTTTTGATGGTGCCTCCAAAGGAAATCCCGGGGTGGTAAGTGTGGATGGGGTCATCCAGGCCCTAGGAGGAAATCAAAGAACAACCTTTTCTTGGAGCTTGGGGGTGGCCTCAAACAACTAGGAAGAAGCTTATGCCCTTTTACAAGGCCCATGTTTAGCTCGACATAAGTCAATGGCGTCCCTCTCAATTCTTGGAGATTCGAAAGGAATTATTTCTCATCTTAGAAAGCACTCTTTTCCTAAGGATATGAAACTCAAAAACATCTTCATTAGGATTTACAATGAATTAGAGAGTTGGCTTGATATTCAAATCTTTCATGTGCTTAGACATAAAAACATGATTACAGATGCTCAAGAAAATCTAGCCATCCAAGAGGCAATGGGAACTCTTCGCATAAATGATCGAGTCTACCATGTTCAGATCCCCTAGTGGATATAATTAATCCATCTTTACCAATGGACATAACATCATCTTTTTATTTAGGCCCTGCATGGCCTAGGTCTCACTCCAACTCTTCCAATATAAGATAAAGACCCCATTGTCTTCCTACATCACATCTCCTTAGTGATCAATGGACACGTCGGGCCTACTCCAAGCACATGACAAATAGTCATGAGGTACAAAGCCTCCCGCATGTTTCATCATCCCAAGCCTTTGCTTCAAGTTGGGTGTGTTCTCTTGCATGGATTCATGTACACCTCTATGACACTTCGTATGCTCCAACATTCATGGATTTGGTACCCTTATTGCATTTTGTTTCATCATCACCCTGGAAGTTATCCTCATCCATTCAATTCAATCATAATTTGTATGTCCAGATGGAGGCCTGTAGCAGGTGGTAAATTGTTCGATGTATGTTTCCATATTTGACTCAATCGCCTTCTCAGGTGTGGTGGCTGATAGTGGGTACATGCTTGTGCCCATTTCAAGCAAAGACATCGAGGTTTGAAATTAATCACCCACAACATTTGGAAATTAAATTGACATTATTCCACAACGACCCAGTTAATTATTTGACACTCTGTTTAGGCAGTGCCAGGAGTCAGCCCAACATCATCCTAGTTGAGATGGAAAATCATTATAGGGTACATGCTAGGAGCCGTAGGGATAGTCTAGACGATGAACTCGTAGAATTGGAACATATGGTGCAGGTCATTCTAATCAGGCTTGATAATCTCTCAGCTCAGTTTGTGCAACATATGGATCTGTTGATTGAAAAGCACACAAGACAACAACGAATTGAGGATGAAGTGGGTGCCATCATATCAGAGGTAGAGGAGGTTTGTCACCATCCTGTGCAATTAGTTTCCACCATTACTCCCTCAAGAGACTTAGAATAGGCGTCTTCCCCACTGTCGCCTCGTGAAGTTCCAGACTTGAATCGACCACCCACGCTAGAAGCCTTAGATTTGAAAAAAAAAGAGTTATAGTTCTATCACTTTTTCCTATGCAGTTTTTTTGTATCCTGTTCCTCGACACATTATATTGTTCATATAGTTGGAATTGTCATGGATTTAGTACTACATTAAGCCTGTAGAGGATGGTGTTTTTTTAGCAGCCAGGGAGCCTGTTTTTCGCAAATTGGTACATGACTCTATCAACATTGTAATGCTTTGCACTGTGAGTCTTCTCACATCTTTTGATGCAATATAAATTTCTCCAGTTTCATTCGAAAAAAATAATAATCCCTTGGGAAATATTTCTCCTTTTA
Source organism: Picea engelmannii (assembly GCA_009831015.1). Classification (NCBI taxonomy): domain Eukaryota; kingdom Viridiplantae; phylum Streptophyta; class Pinopsida; order Pinales; family Pinaceae; genus Picea; species Picea engelmannii. The sequence goes on along the minus strand of ML779492.1, from coordinate 49,756 downwards.
GCAAAAAAAGGGGTTGTAGCCTTGAGCTACAACAAATTTCTCTAGTGAAATTGACCTAAATACTCTGGTCAAAGATAACTAATGGCCTAAGATTACCAATGTCTTCAAACTATGCAATGAACAAAATTAGGTGAGTAGATCCTAGATTTTACAGGTTATTATGCAAAGTACTAACAAATGTCAATGGATAAAGTAGATACAACTATTGTAGATATAAATAGATGTATTATGTCTATGTTAAATGATTCTAAAATGTTTAATGTAATGTCTTGTATTAATCTTTGAAGTGTAGTTTTCCTTAATTGGAATAATGAAGGACGATATAACTCGATTTGTGTTCGGTGACAATTTTGTCAATTTGAAGAGATTTATCAAATAACCTAAAGTTTGTATTGCATCTAAATGTGCTAGTTCTACAACCCAATATGATAGAGATGTTGTCACATATGTGGGTAACCCTTATGTCTTCATATGTCACTTTCAAAAAAATATAATACTTATAACAAATAATAACAATAATATCTATTAGCCAAAGATACATACAAATCAAAGTAAGTATATACATGAAATAGATAGAGAGACTTAGTATGTACACCTAATACAAAAACTACTATATAGAAAGATGAAAAGAAATACTAAATTTAGACATAAATAAAAATACTATAAATATGATATATCTTAACTATAATCAAAACTATATTTTTAGGTATCCATATTTGCATACTTTTTGAATTTGAGTTTTATTAAATTAAATGAAATTACAACTAGCCTAAATTCATTTTAATGATTTTAAAACACCCAATTTTATTTTATTCTTGTTCTTAATTAATATCATATCTTAATTTGTACATTAATAAATATATATCATATTTTTACATACTAATAATTATTTATGTGGTTAATGACCTAATAAAATATCTTTAAGAATGCCTAATATTGTGAACATGTATAAATATCCTAAGAAATGTTCACAAATATTGTAAATATGCACAACTTCTCAAAAAATCATTATTATAAATCATTAATATAAAGTAATATTTTAGTATTTATTGTTCTTCCTTGCCTTAAGCAAGGTATTAAAATATATCTTCTAATTAAGTATTAGAATATAATTTTTAATTAATTAATTTGTTTATATAATTTAAATTTCATAAAATATAAAATATAATATACAATTTGAGTGGATCTAATGGTTAAGAATGTGTACTTCTTCCTAAAAGATCACAATTTCAAATCCAAGATGGATAGAATATGTATACCTCCATAAATTTTACCATCTAAATAAAGTGTTATAAAAATATTAAAAATATATATTCTCATATTATAAATTTTCTTGAATAAAAATATAAACATCTAAATGAAATGTTGTAAATTTAAATTATTAAGAAAATTTAGAAGTATAAATTTTAGAATTTAATAATATAAAATAGAAAAAATTTAATATATATAAAATTAAAATTTTAATAAAATATGTTAAAAAAAAATAACAAGTCGTAAATAAAACATCATCCGATTAGTTAAGAAATTTTGATATTTTCTCAAAGAAATGTGAGTACGATTCCCAAAATGCTAATGCTAAAAGTGAGATGATTGGCTTATGGTTATTAAGATATTTTATAAAAATATATATTATAAATTTATAATTTTTATTTATTTATTTTAAATTAAAAAATTAAAATAAGAAGAAAATATGTAAATTCTTTTTTGTGTTTAATATGGAATTGATATGTGGTATTTAAAAAATTAATTAAAAAAAATATTTCAATATCACATAAACAAAATATTTTAATATTCATCTTAACTAAAATAATTTTATATCAACTTTATATGTTAAAAGACAATTTTTATAATTTATTAAGGAAAATGTATAATTCCTTCGATACTTAATATAAAGTTAATATGTGACATTCAAAATTACATTACAAAAAATATATGATATATAATGTTCTCTATTAATCTTTTATATTTAATGAAAAAATTGGAAAGATTAATTTTCAGATTATCATTTTCCCAAATTAATTTTTTCCACCACCTTTTCCATTCCAATAATTTGATGCAAGTTGGAGAGTTTCTTTGGCAATCTCTTCAATGAGCAGTCTACTATCTCCAATAATTCAATTGTAGGGATTGTTTTGTCATTCCACACATCATGAGGTCCCACCATACTCTATAGATTCTGACACCATTGCAGATCCAAGCTCTCTAACAATGGAAAGCCACGACTCCCAACCTCTAACTCCCTTAGCTCATGACACCACCCTATTGAAATTTTCCTTAAATTAGGTAGCTTCTCTAATCCAAATATTTTCAACAACCCACAATCATCTATGTTCAAATCTTTAAGTTTGGGCATTACTTCGTCATTGATCACACCAGAGGGTCCCACTATAGTTTGAAACTTGTCTAGGATATAAAGATGCAAGTTCTCTAACACTGGAAGACCGCCACTCTCAATTTCCAATGCTTCAAACTCCCCACAACCATTTATAACTAACCTCTTTAAACTAGCTAATTTCGTCATTCTCAATCTCTTCAACGAACTACATTACCTTATTTGTATATCTTCGAGTTAGGGCATTGTTTCTTCACTTGACACAACATACGATCCCACCATACTTTCTAACTTGTCTAGATGGCCAAGTTCCAACCTTTTCAACATTGGAAAACCCCCACCTACAATTCCATTCCCAATTTCGCACGCCGAAGCTCCCTAAGTTGGGAACAAAAGTACAAGGATAAAGTTCTCAAATTTTGAAACTGATAAATGCAGTTGGGTAAAATTACCCCCTGATACTCCTCCAAGAAAAAAAAATTCCAACTTCTTCACATTCGCCATGTTTAAGGGAAAAATATCCTCCACTATATCATCTCTATCTGCATCGTAGAGGAACGCTACATGTAACCTTCTTAGATCCATCCATGTAGGCACAAATGATCAAGTCATTGAACTGTCGAAGGGCATTGTGCATTCATTGAGTTGGGTCTACAGGGCATTTTGGCATAAGAGTCAAGGGTCAAGCATAACACTGTTTTTCTTCGTGACATGGAGGATGAACTGGTATCGTCTTGGAATAATGCATCAGTTAGTCTCATGACCAAACTAGGGTATGAGGGGCTTATTTACAATGTCTTGACAGGTGAAAGACAATGGTAGTGGTATGTAGTCTAGAAGTTAATTTGTCCGCTGAAAGTGCATGTTTTCATGTGGTTATCCTTGGCCAACAGAATCCTGACCTGAGATAATGGGATAAAGCGTGGATGGTAGAGTCCCAATAGATGTATTTTATGCAAGGTGGAAGGGGAGACAATTGATCATTTGTTTGTGGCTTGCTCCTTTGTCAAGGTTGTTTAGCAAGAGGTTCTATCCTCTTTTAATTGTCTTGGTGATTAGAATCGAGATTCCCTGGATCTTTGTTTTAGATTGTGGCTTTCAAAGCCCTCACTTAAGTCCTTCATATCCCTTCTATGCTATGTAATCTGGGGCATTTGGTTTTTCAGTAATTGTGCAATTTTTTAGGACAAAGGTGGATGGCCTTCTTTGGTGGCGCATAGAATTAGAATAGCGTACAAAGAAGTGAAAAAGAAGACAACAAGAAATTCAGTTAAGTTATTGTGCCCTCCCTTTACATTTTCAATAACATGGAGATATTTCAATGGCGCCTTCTAGCGAGATGCAACAAGTTGTGGTGCTAGAGCATTTATTTAGCTTAACCATTCTCATTATTTCTCTCTGAAACTTGGTGTAGGAGGAGGAACATACATTCGTGCAGATCTAATAACTCTATGGTTAATGATCAAATTCTCTTTGGAAAAGGGCCTAATGAATTTGCAGGTAGTGGGGGATTCCAAGTTGATTGTGGATTGGTTAATAGGTCGGGCTCACTTATTTGTCTTAGGTTTTCTACCTTATTAATGATGCATTAGAGATTCACATGAAGCCTATTATTCTATTTCCATCTCCCACATCTACCGAGAATTTAACCATGGGGTCTATTCCCTTGCTAAGGAGGCTTCGACGTTACTGGAAGGTCAATTGGTGAGTAAAGAGCATCGAGGTGATGAGGAGTCTCCAAAATATATCTGCTCCATTTTTTGATGTAGATCTTCTCTCCTAGTTTGGAAATATATGTTGTAAGGTCCTTTTTGGACTTAGGTTTTTGTTTAAGTGTGGGTTATTATGATGGGTGTTATGTGTTTCAGTTTAGTTTTGTTTATACTATTTTTAGTATTTTTCTTTCTTTAAGCTCTTGGAAGTTTGTATAATTCCAATATAGTTTCGAAACTCTATAGGGCCTAAACTCGAACTGATAGGATCTGTCTTAATGTATATTTTGATTTCTCTTTTGAAATGTAAAATATACAATAGATGGATGTGATGATAGTAAAGTACTTCTTGATAAGATGGTTATGCTATTAATGGGATGTATGCTAGAGTAGTTAGAGTCACTTCCTCTATTCTATTAATTGGTCTTTATCTATCTTAAGGTTCTTGCAATGAGAATTGCGTGAGACTTTCCCTATAAACTAGGGATTGATCTACTAACACTAAACTAAAACACCTATGTGGACCTTGGTTTGTGTTTTGAGCCAAAATTTGGTTCTATTTCTATGACCCAACCATGTTAAGCACAAGACTTTTGTAGTATGAAAACGGTTTCACCTACTTAGACCTACTATAAGATTCATTCTATGAATAGAGCGACATGTTATTCAAAAAATATGAAGCTACATTGATTGGGTGGGATGCAATGAAGTTTAAATATATCCTACCATTCGAAGATATCTATGTTATTTTCTAGGTGGACTTTGTAGTAAATTTGTATGAGTGGTTGTGAAGACAAGAGGAGACTTTAAGTTTTTCAGAGAGAGGGAATAAATGTCATCTTGAATGCTTAGAATATGATAGAATTATAACGGTGTGATGATCCAGCTGCAAGAATTGTAGATTACTAGGTAAATACCACCATAGAGAGTTAAATTTTGGAGTTTGCGATGGAAATGCATAAGTGATTCTCATGGGATGAGGAGTTGTTTATGAAGGTTCAACAAGAACGTTGGTGAAATAAATCCCCATGTGTCTGAAGATGTTTTTAGTAGAGGAGGAGATGTTTCCTTTCATCCACTTGCCTATGGTAGCGTGAACCCTTGTGTTGAGGGATAGTCTAGGATGGAACTAGTGAGGATGAAGGTATGAGGGAAGAAGGTGCCATGGAAGAATATAAAGCTAGAGAATGGGAGGAATGAGCCTTAAGGTATGCCATAATAACTAACCGGTGGTGGTTGAACAAGATGGGGATGATATGGGACTGTAGAGAGGATTTTGAAAGGAGATGAGAAATGAAGAGAGTAACAAGTCATGACTAAATGAACTTGCAAGTCTAAAGAAGAGAGTAGAAATGCTCAGGTAGTGGTCGAAGGAAAGAGGATTGATGTTGGATAAAATCTCAATTAGGTGGGAGGGGATCAATGATGCCTCCATAGGAACAAGTGGAAATGCTAGAATTATCCATTGTGATGTTGATAAAGCACTAGAAAAATGGGTCAAAGATGTTGTAGCAAGAGTTTTTGTCTAAAGAAAATTATGACCAAACAAATAATGGGAAATTGGCCAAAAAAGGCACCACCTAACGAGGTCTTGCTAGATGTGTTCTAATTGACATTCAATGAGGAGGAACCAAATGATGTAGAGATGGTACATATTAAAGATAACATAGCTATCCCATTACACACCATATCCCTTGTGCATCTCTCTACAAGAAAGGTCATTTATGTGTATAATGGTAATCTTAATATAGTAGTGCAACCTACTAGTTTGGAGAAGTTAGGAGGTTAAATGAATTGTACAAGGGATACAAGGGCTAAGATGGGATCTAGTACTGGATGTATGAGCAGTCATAATAGTACTCATATTTCTATGAGTGGTACTTAGAACTTGATAATCCAACTAGGGCCGCAAGGATTTTTTTTTCCATACACCATTTAGTATAATGGTGGGGGTACAAGTTGCTCCCACACTTCGACTCCCTAATTTCTCCAAGAAAAGTGATAGTGACACAAAGTAGCATTGATTCTTTTCAAAATTCATGTAAGTTTTAAACCTGTGAAGTAAATCAATGTACAAATTCTTAAGCAAAACATAAATTAATCAATGGCTCATACACATAGTACACAGAGATTTACGCTGCAAACCATTAACCGGGAGAAAAACAACCTTCCTTGGTGCCACACCTCTCAACTCTTCATTGTATTAATTTCACCATTCACAATACAATATATATACAATATTTTAGGTGTTCATGAGCTACCAAAACCGTAATCCCTTAATCCTGGATTAATTTCGAAAACCGCTAAAAATAGTGAAAAATACTAAAATAGCAAAAACCGCCCCAAATTTTTTTGGGGGGCATTGACCCAAACCATGTCGATGTCAATCCTGGGACCCTCGTAGGAAAGCACCCGACGCACATGACACAAAGAGAAATACTAGGGAGGGATCATGAGACACGGTCATCAAATCTAACACACCCCCCCACACATATGCAAAGAATATAACACCAACCCAACATTCTCCCACTTATTGTTTTCTTTGCATACAAGGGGTCATAGGATTGCATAGTCAACAATCTATGGAAGCAATTCCCATTGTTTCTCTACACCAGGAGAACTTCTCAAAGCTCACCAACTTTGTCAATGAATCTACAACATTCTTCAAATGTCTACCTTCTCTAGCAACACATCTTATATTCAACCATGTCTCTCACAAAGTGATACTGAACATCAATATGCTTTGCCTTTGAATGATAAGCTGGGTTCTTTTCCAGGAAAATTGCATTGTGATTGTCACAATCTAACCTCACTGCTTGTTGTACCAACCAAATATCTAAACACAATCTCTATAACCATACCGCTTCCTTGCTTGCATGAGTGGTTTCCATGTATTCAACTTCTGTAGTTGAGAGTGCCACTACAACCTGTCTTTTTCTCATCCAACGGATTGCTCCTCCAAATAGGTTAAACACATACCCACTTGTAGATATTCTGTGATCCAAATCTCCAACCTAGTCTACATCAACAAACCCATGTATGTCCAATAATCTATCCAATCCTAGTATTCCTTGGTAGTTGAATCCATAACTAGAAGTTCCATGCAAATACCCGAAAAGCCTTTTTATTGTTGTCCACTACTCCTTCCCTGGTTTTGACATATACCTTCTCAAAACTCCCACTGCATGTGCAGTTTCCGATCTAGTACAAACCATTGTATACATCAAACTGCCAACTGCACTAGCATATGGAACATGGTACATATCGTCTTCCTCTTCCTATGTCTTTGGACACTGATCTATAGATAACTTTACACCTACAGGAATAGGAACCTTGATCGGTTTACTTTCCTACATATTAAACCTCTGTAATATCATCTCAACATATTTTCTTTGATTCAAGAAAATTTTCATGTTTGCTCGATCTCTTTTAATCTCCATTCCCATAATGAATTTAATAGCCTAGATATCCTTCATGTCAGATTTGGAGGATAGTTGCGACTTCACCTCCTTGATCACATCTATATCATTTCCTACCAACAACATGTCATCAACATACAACACTACATAAATGAAGTGATTACCAACCTGCTTGGAATATAGACAACGATCATCCTTGCTTCTCACCAATCCCAGCCCAAGGATGTATGTGTCAAACTTTTGGTACCACATCCTAGGTGATTTCTTCAGACCATATAGTGACTTCTTTAGGTTACATACCAACTCTTTCTTTCTCTTCACTACAAAACCTTATGGTTGCTTCATGTAGATTTCTTCTTCCAGATCCCCATGTAGGAATGTTGTCTTCACATCCATATGTTCTACTTCAAAATGAAAAGCAACAACAACATATAAGAGAAATCTAATAGAAGTTCACTTGGAAACAGGAGAAAAAATTTCACCAAAGTCAATTCCCTAATCGAGCTTTGTGTTTCTCCAATTTGCCTTATGCATTCAACTTCTTCATAAACACCCATTTGTTTCCAATGTACTTTCTTCCAGTTGGAAACTCAACTAGATCCCATAAATCATTCTTATCCAAGGAATCCATCTCTTCAACCATGGCCTTTTTCTAGAGTTTACTATCCTCTAAATTCACTGCTTGCATGATAGTTCTAGGATCATCATACATAATAGATAAATCAAAATTAGCACAAAAATCAGGTGGAATATACCTTTCTGGTTCCCTTGTTTCCCTCATTGATCTCCTCAATACTGGAGTATGAGGTTCTTCTTCTCCTTATTCATATTCTTCCATTGATTCATATTTTGCTTCATCCAACTCAAACTCTATTTTCTCAGGTTCTTCTTTCCTTGGTAGGAATCCCTGTTTGGGAAGATATTTAACCTATCTAAAAACAACAACTTGATTATAAATGTTCTTCTTAGTTTCTGGGTTCAAAAGTTTATAACCTTTCATACCATATTTATAACCAATAAAGATACACTTTCAACTTTATTATCTAGCTTACTCCTATTTTCCTTTGGAGCATGTACATAAGCATCACAACCAAACACTCTGAGATGTTCAAGAGAGTTTTTCTTACCAATCCATACCTCATGCATATTTTTTTCCACCAATGTTGACGAGGGTGATCTATTGACCAGGTGGCATGCAATACCCACTGCCTCTACCTATAATTCTTGTCCTAACCCGACACCACTGAGAATGCTCCTTGCTTTTTCCATCAACGTCCTATTCATTCTTTTTGCAACTCTATTCTATTAAGGTGTGTATGGAGTAGTCTTCTTCCTTGATATACCACACTTCTTACAAAAATCTTTGAATTCATTCCCACATAATTCTCCACCATTATCTGTCCTCAACACATTTAGTTTCTTTTCTGTATGATTTTCTACCAGAGCCTTAAACTCTTTAAATTTATCAAATACCTCGGAGTTATTCCTAAGAAAATAAATCCATGTGTTCTTTGAGAAATCATATATGAATGAAACATAATACATAGATTTATCAAGTGATGGAACATGCATATGTCCAAACACATCACTGTTTATCAACTCTAAGATACCCTTTGCTCTTGTAGCACCATATAGGAATCTTACTCGATTATGTTTACCATATATGCAATGTTCACAGAAATCAAAATCCAGGGTGCAATTAGACATACCTTCAATCATACCTTTACCATGTAGTGTTCAAAGGCCCTTTTCTCCAATTTGTCCTAGTCTTTGATGCCATAAAATGGTATTATTTCCAAGGACAGTATGGATCTTTTCTTCTTTATTTCTCTGCGCAAGGATAATAGAACTGTTACACCCACCAGTATAAGTGATTCCCAACAACTTATATATATTTCCACATCGAACTCCCCTCATCAACACCAATACTCCTATGACCATCTTGCAAGTTCCCTTTCCCAATAAAGTATCCACACCTGCATCATCCAAATTACTTACAGATATTAGGCTCTTGGCTAGATCTGGAGTGTGCGGAAATCATAGGAGAGTTTTAATCCTTCCATCTTTCAGCAACAACTTAACTCTTCCACATCCCATGATTTTGGTTGTTGAGTAATCTCCTAGGAAAACATCACCACCATCATAATTTTCATATCCACTGAACCACTCCTTGTGAGGAGTCATATGAAATTGTGAACCTAAGTCGATCAACCATACATCACTATTTGCATGTGTACATGTAGACGTCAAGTAAACATCACCTCCTTCTTTTGTTGAGGTTTTCACCTCTATGGAAGAGACATCATCAGATCCCTTTTCTTTGTCAACTTTCTTAGACTTGAATCTTTCTTATAATGCCCAACTTTACCACATTTCCAACATTTCCTCAAAGTTTTTTCTAGGGATTTAGATCTACCTTTATTTTCAGATCTCCCCCCCGAAGACTTATTTGTATCCATATATTTTGGACGACCTCTTACAAATAAAGCATATGCGTTATGGATATCCATGCTTTTCTGCCTCATCTCTTCTAATAACAAGGATGAAACTAAATTTTCATACTTCAATGCAGATCGAGTGGTACTACCAATTACTACAACCATATTATTCCAAGAGTCTGGCAAAGAACATAACAAAGTAATTCACTTATCTTCTTCTGCAAGCGTAATATTAACATATCCAAGTTGACTTACCAGAGTATTGAAGGAATTTAGATGCTATGTCACAGAATCTCCATCTTCTATCCTAAGATGATACAACTTATTTTGAAGAAACAACTTGTTTACCAAGGACTTTGACTAACACAAATTCCCAAAATTTTACCATAGTTCCTTGGATTTAGATTCTCCTGACACATTCAATAACACTGAATCTACCTGCTAGGCAGAGTCAAATCGTGCTCCTTGCTCTTCTATCCAACTTCTCCCAATCTTGTTTTGACATACCAATAGATTGAGTACTAGTAGTTTGTGTATAGTAGGTTGTGTACCAATAGGCCATGTACCAAGATCCACAACAATCCATTGTTCTTTGTCTACAAGAGGGTCCTCCATATTGAGCTTCCATATTTCAAAGATTTTACCGTTGAACTTCTCAATCTCGATTCTATAATTGTTTTTCATTATCTTTCAACACATGAATCACCACTGCAAATCTCCCTCTGAAACTAGGTTTATCACAGACCCAAGATAAACTTGATCTATCAAGACCAAGCCAAACCCTCGGCAACAAAGGAATCCCCCTTAAGCCAAAAACGTGCTCTAATACCACATGTAAGTATTAAACCTATGAAGTAAAGAAATGTATACATATTCTTAAGTAAAAAAAAATTAATCGATGGCTCATACACATAGTACACAAAGATTTACGTTGGAAACCCTTAACCGGGAGAAAACCAACCTTCCTTGGTGTTTCAGCTCTCAACTCTTCATTGTGTTAATTTCACCATTCACAATACAATATATACACAATATTTTAGGTATTCTTTAGCTTCCAAAACCCTAATCCCTTAATCTGGGATTAATTTAGAAAATCTCTAAAAATAGTGAAAAATGCTAAAATAACAAAAACCGCCCCCCCAAAAAAAATTGGGGCACTACCTCGAACCCCATTGACTCTGGGATACTCTTTGGAGACAAATTCTCTGTGTAACCAGGGGGGTCCAATACCGAGACCCCCCTAGGAAAGCGCTCAAAGCACATGACACTACTAGGGATGGATCATCAGACGCAGTTGTCAAATATGACACCCCCCCACCACACACACATGCAAATAATATAACACCTATCCAACAATCCATATGGGGTGCCAAAAATACTACAACATATTATATGAAGTTGGTTGAATTTTAGACAACATTGTGACACTATGCCTTACAATGGTACATGTAATTTTTCCATAGTACCTCAATGGGTACTACGAGAACATTCAACAAAATAAGACAAGCATTCATAGTTGAATTCCATAAGCAAAAGATAGAACATCAGTGTTGCACTGTGATAAAGGACATAATTTAAGCATGTTGTCAGAGAAACCGCCTCGGAGTATGACTAGAGATTATGGGATCTAATGAGCATAATGACATACTAGATCATTGAAACACATCATAAAGAATGGTTTATAGGTGGACAACTAACCCTAACCCAAATCCCCCTTATGCAACAAATATGTCCTTATTAGAGGGAGGCTTTGGATCAAGTTTTGAGAATCGAGTCACTAGTCGAGTATCTTATAATCATTGGTACCTAGGTCACACTTCTACTTTCGACACAACTCTAGGGATAACTCGACATAAAAAATAGTGATCCACATTGATCGAGAAAATCCAAGAGCTAACTAGAACTAAGGACGGATGAGAAACAATTTGGTGCATCACATGAAAGATAGAGGGCCATTTTTCAAAGTTTTGTCTAGCCCCCATAGGCTAGGTTGTGCCTATTTCTACTTCAATCCCTTTCCCAAGGAGGTCTTACTAAGAATGATCTCTATGATATTTGTAGGACTTATGAACACCTACCCAGTTGTGCCTGGTCCTATAGAAATGTTCATCTGCCCCTATAACACTGAGTTGTGATTTTTGTGAGTATAATACTCATAGAGATGAGAATTGTAGAGCCCTATAAGCCTTGGCCAACCATTTTGAAAAACATTAGTCGAGGAAAATGGTAATGTAAACACTAGCATAGGTAGTGACCAAGGAGGAGGTTGAGGTGGAGTATTAAGAAGACCTATTCAATGTAAAATTGTGACGACCTTGCTGGAATATGTAATGATGACATGTTTGGTATTGTTGGAATGTGATACTTTGGAAGGTAATAATGTATATTATTATTTCAGAAGAAGTTGTAATCTTATGTAAAAGAGTTATCCCACATTCATCATGGAGATAAATATGCTTGTTATCATTTATTATATAAAGAGGTGAAATTACATTTATCCCACATCATGTATTATTTGAATGGAATTCCTCCATATCTCTTGGTATATAATAGAGGTAAGAGAGACCCATGAGATACAACACAATGAAAAAGTATTATCTTTGTAAAGGGTAAAGCATTTGTGGAGTTTCTCTCAAGTGTAATATGGTCATATTTTTAGGAATTTTCCTCACCTTAAGTGGCCTAGGTGTGGCCACCATCGAGCCACTAGCCATAACGTTGAACACTGATTGAAACTTCTAGAGAAGGAATGCTAATATTTTTAGCTCTAGACCATGACTTGTGGGAGACAATGGGGGTCCCAAGTTGAAGAGAGGCATAGCCAAGACATGTGGTGACCAAGGACCTAGTACGCTAGGGAATATTAGAAAGGTGGTTCCCACTATACCTGAATATCGACCTTATGTAGGGGAAAATTGTTATTGAAAGATCAAATGCTACTTTATTTTCCCCCAAGAATACAAGAAGTCAATGCACTGAGAAGGAGAAGGATTCCAGAGAATAAGGATCATTGGATCACTCATCGTCAACCTAGAACAATCAAATTCCATGCCCATGGAGGAGGGAATCTAACCATGTCAATGCCCCTAGATTAATCAACTTGTAGATGCTTCCATAGATTAATGGTTCCCCTCATGCATTTTAGTGCTAAGATATGGAAATTGTCAATTCTGTGGTTGACAATTCTTGATATGTGAAGAGAGGCAAGTCTCCAAGCATGCTTCCCTATTGAGGTAAGCATGCCAAGATATGAAGTGCACACCATCAATATGGATTGATTGAATGACCTACACATTCCAGTGTAGCCTTGGCATTATGAGTCACTATGGAGTGTGAAAACCATAAATAGACTCTCAAGAGTTAATCTTGTTGGTGTTTTGGTAGTTGCAGGAGGTATTAACCTCCATGGATAAACCTTTTACTAAAATATAATATTATGGAAGCAAGAGAAAACCTAAACAGATGTGTGAAAACCCTGGAAGACAAGTCGGCTCAGCAGAATAAGTAATATTGAAGTATTATAAGAAAAAAAGGACCGGTCGGCCATGTTTGAAGAGAAACATGTTCACTTGGCCAGATTAGTATAAATAGGAGGTGCTCTAGCTCATTTCTACACACACTCAATCATCCAGAAGCAAGGTGCAAGTCTTGATGATGAGCTGCAACAACTGAAGGTGTGCAATAATTACCTGATTCAGTCTTTTGGTACTCTATCTTGTGCATTACCTCTAGAGAAGGTGCACTACCTTGGTTTATCTGTTGGTTCTAGTGAGGCTTCCCATAATCATCCTATCAATAAAACGTTAAGGTGATTGGGGGTGGCTTTGTGCCTATGGTTGGGTGATAATGGTGTAGCATTGTCTATGGTGAAACAAGCACAATATTATAAAAAGTTATGGGCCCACACCAACTTCGTAACAGTCTAACAACTCAAAGGTAGATCTGAAACTCTCTGTCAAGCTCATTGTAGCACAATTGTAGTTGCAGTGCCAATTCCTCCGTTCCATTTACTTCATGCTAGTTGCAGCAACAATTGCAGTGCTAGCACAAGTTGCAGTGAAATTTTCTATGAAGTATTGGGACTAATTTTTTGTTATCCTAGTGCACCCTAACCCAGTGCATCTCCTGGTTCCCTCAGCCATCAAAAACATCAAAGTTGAATTTTTGGGTCAAAGTCAAAGTTTGAATGGTCAAAGTCAAAATAATGGTCAAGGTCAAAGTCAAAGACAGTCATGACTTCCTCCATAAAATCAGAGTGGTGCAACAGAAGCATGGTCTCTTGGTAGAGAATGGAAGACAAGGATTGACATCATCCTTGCAAAGAACAAAGGGAAAAATTATGGAACCACACACTGAAGAGCAGGCGTCAAAGGATGAAGAGTTTGGTTTTTGGAGCTTCCAAGCACATGAACGTGAAGTAGGAGAAACAATAAAAAACAACTATTGCAGATCTGAATCTCTAAAAAGAAAAGAGATCTTTGTCCAAGAAGCAATCATAGAGCCATAAAGATATAAGATATAATACATTTAGAGGAACAACACACTCTCCAGGCTGGAAAGAATACTTGTCTCATAGGAAAAGCAACTCATGTGGAACAATAACCAGAGTCCATGTTTTCATATCGGGTTGGATATTTTTATTATTGTTTCTTAAGTGAGTATTGCAATCATTTAGATTTAATTAATGCTAGGAACAAATGAATACTTAATAGCATGTACTATTAATATAAATTCTTATTGTACTTAATTTCAATATGAACTAAAATATCCTCTAGGAGATATTTCTTTTTCTTGTTCTCCGGAAGGACACCTTGGTAATGTTATAATGAATTACCATAAAATTGATATGTTCTTATATAAAATGTTATTATATTAGAAATACTTTTTCTCTTGTTGTTCCTATTTTGGGCAGGTTATCTTACATATTCCAGGAAGGTTACCAAAGAAAGAAATATTTGAAAGGACTCAAAGGGAGTCAAACTTCAGAGGGAGTCAATGATCAGGAAGAAGTAAGGCTTCATGACACATTGTAGGATGCATAGGGGCATGCAACATATGGAAGCATGGTTTTAGGATTCTCTCAGTTAGAGGGAGTTGATGGTATAATTTGAAAAGAAGGATCTTGTAGGCCTTTGTGTTGAGTTGTAGGCTTCATGCCGAGTTTTAGGCTTCATGCCGAGTTGTAGGCTTCGTGTCAAGTTGTAGGCTTCTTGCTGAGTTGTAGGCTTCCTGCCGAGTTGTAGGCTTCAAGCCGAGTTGTAGGCCTTGTGCCAAGTTGTAGCCTTCATGCCAAGTTGTAGGATTCATGCCAAGTTGTAGGCCTTGTGTCGAGTTGTAGGATTTATTCCGAGCTGTAGGCTACTCCAGTGAGATGGTCTGGTATGTTGAGTTGTTGTTACACCAGTTAGACATTCTGGTACTCTAGTCGCGTAGTCGAGAACTTGTATGGTTGTGATGGTGTTGCTCGTAATATGATTTGGGTGATCATTAGATAGATTGTGTAGCTCTGGTGATGTTATCGTTATGCAAGACCATGTAGGTATTATGCCATGTGAGATGGATGAATAATGATGGAAGTAATGATGATACTCACGACATGGGTGTATCCATGGGTGAGCACGTCATGCGGGTGTAGCCCATGACGCTGATGGTAACACACACTACGAGGTGTATCTCTAGTGTTCTCTAGCGGGTTGTGGCCCATAGATGAGATTGATAGGTCCACATGGGTGTATCCATGTGTGACATAATGATGCTACCAGTAACATGGTCTACATAACCATAATGATATGATCATGGCATAATGAGAAAGGCTATGAAGACCAGAAGGGAACATCATGGTTAAATACATCCCTAGCTAAGAGGGAGTGGTTATGGTTTGGTAGTTGTGGGAGGTATTAACCTCCATGGATAAAGCTTTGACTAGAATATAATATTCTGATAGAAAGAGAAAACCTAAATAGATGTGTGAAAACCATGGAAGACAAGTTGGCTCAGAAAAATAAGTAATATTGAAGTATTATATGTAGAAAAGGATAGGTTGGCCCTGTTTGAAGAGACACCTATTCACCTGGCCATATTAGTATAAATAGGAGGCGCTCCAGCTCATTTTTACACACACTCAGTGATCCAAAAGCAAGGTGCAAGTGTTGAGGAGGAGCTGCAACAGCTGTAGGTGTGTAGTAATTCCCCGATTCATTCTTTTGGTACTCTATATTGTGTGCTACCTCTGGAGAAGGTGCGCTACCCTGGTTTATCTATTGGTTCTAGTGAGGCTTCCTAGAATCATTCTATCTAGCAAAGGTTAAGGTTCTCAGGGGTGGATTTGTGCCTATGGTTGGGTGACAATGGTGTAGCATTGTTTATGGTGAAACGAGCACAATATTCTAACAAATCCAACCACTAATGCTTATTGATGCTTGTGATTCCCACACTTAGGACAAAGGGTCTCCTCTAAACATTCCACCCAAGGTTTATCATACCGTATGACACAAATCCATAAGGCCATATTTAATGTATACTCTTCTCTTAATAAATCCCTTAGGAAATATTTCTCCTTTTAGAAAAAAAAAGGGGTTGCAGCCTTGAGCTACAACAAGTTTCTCTAGTGAAATTGACCTAAAGACATGGTCAAAGACAACTAATGGCCCAAAATTACCAATGTGTTCAAAACTATGCAATGAAAAAAATTAGGTGAGTAGAGCCTAGATTTTATAGGTTATTACACATAGTACTAACCAATGTCAATGGATAAAGTAGATACAACTATCATAGATATAAATAGATGTATTATGTCTATGTTAAATGATTCTAAAATTTTTAATGCACAATGTCTTGTATTAATCTTCTAAGTGCATTTGATTTAATTGGAATAATGAGGGATGTCATAACTTGATTTGTGTTTGGTGGAACTTTTGTCAATCTTAAAATATTTATCAAATAACTTAATGTTTTTATTGCATCTAAAGGTGCTAGTTCTACAACTCAGTATGATAGAGATATTATCACATATCTGGGTAACCTTTATGTTTTCATATGTCACTTAAAAATATATATATATAATACTTATAACAAATAATAACAATGATATTCAATAGACAAATATAGATACAAATGAAAGTAAAAATTTCTATATACATGAAAGAGAGAGAGAGAGATTCCATATGTACACCTATTACAAAAACAACTATATATAGAAATGAAAAGAGAGATACTATATTTAGACATAAATAGAAATACTATAGATATGATATTTCTTAACGGTGTTGTCTAGTTGTTCTACGAAATTATTATTTTCGCCGGAATCCGACGATATAAATTTACATGAATCACCATTTTTGTTGTTCAAAATCCATTTTTGAATGTAGAAATGGATTCAACATGCTGAAAAACCCTTGGGGCACATAAATAATCACTCAAATATACAAATCTAACAATTTCTCGCCAAATTTTGAATAAATGTCCCCGAAAAAAATCATCATTTCGTATAAGTTTAGCCTAAGGCTTTCTTAACTATATTCAAAACTATATTTTTAGGTATTTGTATTGACATAAGTTTTAAATTTTGAATTCTATTAAATTGAATGAAATTGCAAAGAAACTAAATTCATTCTAATGATTACAAAATAAACCAAGAAATTTCACTCTTGGTAAATCCACACTCAACATTGATACCGTATTAACCAAGAAATTTCACTCTTACTAAATCCACACTCAACATTGATACTGGTATTAACAGTTCACTATTGTTTACATTTACTTTGTTCTACATACTTACTATAGTCTAGTTTGTATATTAAATTTGTACATATATTTACATTTACTTTGTTGTTAATTAAGATCACATCTACATTAATAAACACATATCATATTTTTGCATACCAATAATTAGTTTGTATATTAAATTTGAACATATATTTACATTTACTTTGTTGTTAATTAAGATCACATCTACCCCCAGATGGGGTGCCACCTGGACAGTGTAAGAGGACAGATGGAATGGGGCGGCCACGAGACTTATTAACCTCGGCTGCTAGCCCTCCGTCGATTACTGCAGAATGCCCCGCACCCAACTGAGAGTAATGGTAATGCACCTGGACAACCTTGCAGGTTTAATGCCCCCCCGAGTAAGCCAGCCCAAGCGTACCAGGCCTAGGGAAGCTGTCACCTCGACTCTCATGGCCAGCCTATCCGTCAATTCGATTTGTACTAAGAGGGAAATCTCCTTGGTGAATTCATTCATTCCCCCTCTGCATTTTCTCTTGCTCCTTGGCTCTCCTGAGTGATTTCTCACCTTTTCCCTCTGCAACTGTGTTTGCCCCCTAGCTCTCTCAAGAGAATTCTCTCTTTTTGCATCTGCTATTCTGCTCCTGCCCCTCAGTTCTCACAGGCGAATTCTCTGCATTTCCCTTTTCATTTACTCCTACGCTTCGACTTTATCAGGCTCTCTCGGGCTCTTTCCACCAGCCCCTCCACCCTCCTCCTTCGCTCCACCGCAGACCAGGCTCTGCATTCTCTCCACAATGCCAAGAGAAAGGGGGAAGTCCAACATAGGCTCGTTGTATTACAGGGCCCTCTCTAGGTGCGATAGACTACCCCCTCCGAGTTGGCTCTCATTGCAATTCGCACCTCTGGCCCTGGGCATAATAGCCAAGGGTTGTCAAATCCTCCATCATCACCCCCTCACTCCATCCATGGAAACTGCCCGGTTAAAGAGGAAACACCACCTTCAAGAGAGCGCACTTCTTTGTTGACTAATCCTCTTGCCCCCCCGAAAATCAATCCACAGGACCCAGTGTTTGGCACTGGTAGCTACATGGTGGAGGAGGAAATCCCCCCTAGCTGCCAGGTGGAGGAGCACACGATGAACGCTAGCGAGGAAAAGGAAGTGGAGCCGCCTCTTCTCTGTGCAAATCGAATCTTGGAGGACAACACGATGAACGCTGGCGAGGAAAAGGAAGCGGAGACGCCTCTGCTTTGTACAAATCGACTCTCAGGGGAGCACCTCCAACTCATTTTCAAAATTCAGCAAAAGCATGACAATCAACTGCACTCACAACACATCCTTGGCAAAAGATTGGACATTTTGTTCGATGCATTGGTGAACGCTCCTGCGCGGACCCGATGCCCAACGTGTGGCCAAAAGTACATCCCTGTCTACAACATCCATGGCCGCCCGAGCTTGCCCGAAGAGTAGAGTCTCCAGGTTTCTGTTTTTTGTTTGCTCTTGTCGCAGGCTACTATTTTTTGTTTGCTCGTTGCAGACTAGATGGTCATGGTGACCAGTTCCATTTTTTTCATACAGTTTGATCATGGCGATCAAATTATTTTGTTCATACAATTTTGTTCATGCGGTGACACGTCAAACTCTAAGTCTTTAATGGCAACCACCTGTTTCGATTTCCCTTTTGTGACAGAACATGTGACTAACATATGACATTATACAGATATTAGTAGAAATTAATACAAGACTCTTATTTTATTTAAAAAAAAATTAAGATCACATCTACATTAATAAACATAAATCATATTTTTGCATACAAATAATTATTGGTATAGTTAATTTTTTTTACATAATGAAATATTTTTAAAGTATTTTTAAAAATATCTAATATTGTGAACCTATACAAAAACCTGAGCTCCTGTACAAATATCCTAAGAAATGCTCATAAATATTGTAAATATGTATAATTGGTTTAAAAAATCATTAATATAAAGTAATATTTGAGTATTCATTATTATTCTTCCTTGGGTAATAGGAATATTAAAATATATATTTTAGTTAATTAATTTGTTTATATAATTCAAATTTCATAAAATACAAAAATAAAAGATAATATGTATTTTTATATTTGTAAATTTTGTTGAATAAAAATATAAACTTTTAAATGAAATATTATAAATTTAAAATTTAATTTTCAAAAAGAAAATTATAAGTATAATTTTTTTTAATTTAATATTATATATAAAAATAAAATATGTTGAAGAAAAAAAGATTACTAATAGTAAATAAAACCATCATCGAGATTCCAATTACATAAGAAATTTTGATGTTCTCTCACGAACGATTTCGAGTATGCTAATGCTTTATGGTAAATAATTAGTAAATAATTAAAAGTGAGATTATTAGATTAGTGTTGTTAAAATATTTTATAAAAATATATATTATAAATAAAGTGAGAGGAGTAGATTATTTTTTTGGTTTGTTAGAAATGTTTGTTATTTGTGGGTACTTGGTTTGGATTGCATCAATCTTTAACATTGTTGGATGTTAAAGATATTGAATTCAAGTTGTTTAGCAAATGAAACTTATATCTTAACCTTTTGAACTAGTGAGAATTGACTTGAGATGATTAGATTATTATTATGAAAATATTTTATAAAAATATGTATTATAAATTTATATTTTTTATTTACTAAGTTTAAATTAAAAATATTATAAAACAATTTTTTTAAATAAATTTTAATAAAGTATATTAAATATTTTTAAATAATATTTTCTTTTAATATATGTATATTTGTGAATAAGGAGCAAAACCATCCCAAGTCAAAGTTGAAATTCGTGAACACTCCAAAAGGCGAATGTGGACTTGACGTGACCAAGAGGACAATATTTCCTCGATATTTGTGTAAAAAGATAGGGTTTTGTTATGATCTTGAGTTATCTTAGTGATATTGTGAGGATAGATCAGATTTGGAATGATTCGATCTCTTATTGATGCTTGCGTTTGTTCTTTATAAGTTGTAAGCCTTCAGGCCTTGAAGGGAACGACCACTCATAATGTAAAACAAACCAAGAGGGTAGCCTGGCCCATAGAGACCATATGATGTGTAATCGAGCTCGATCCTTAATGCGATAGTGTATTTTATGTATCTTGTGTCTTGATGTGTTAATTTTGTGTGTACAACCTGTTGAATTAATATATTGAATGTGTGTGTGAGAGGTTATGAGCAAGAGCCGAGAGTTGAGAGTTGTAGGTCTGATGCGCAGTGCGAGCATTTGTTGCAAGTCAGAATGGTGAAGAAAAGTCGCTTTCCATCGGAGGAGTAAGATCAACCATTGATCACGGTAGGATCAACGGTGATCCATGAAACAAGATCTGATCGTCCATTGAAGGAGGTCGTCAATATGGTTTGATCATCCATCGGAAGGAGAAAGCGGAGAGAAATCTTGTAGCGAACTAGACAAGTGGAATGGATCGTCACTGTTGATCACCTGAATCAATTGTGAGTATTAATCCATTGGATCAGAGACTGATGCTCCTAAAGGTGAATTCCGATGACTATTAGAGTCTATAGTGTTGGATCTTAGAGGTGGAGGAGATACTATGAAAGGCAACTCCGATGAACTCTCAGAGTTATAAATGGTCAGAACGTTCAGTCCAAGAGAGACCCCGACCAATGATCTAGATCAATTCAGAGTTGTTAGATCAATGGTTCTGGAGAGGAATGGTTGGAAAGATCAATGGAGAGACTCTAATTGATGACGGAGATCGATTTGAAGTGACTAGATTGACAAATCTGGAGGGGGCCACATGGCAAAGTTTTGATTGGAGTCTGAGCATTGGAGTGGCAGGGAATAAGATATCGAAGGACCCACAACAAACTGTCGAAGTGGTTCCAGTCCAAATGATCGGAGTGACTCATCTAGAGAGAGTCTGACGACGAACTCCGATAGAGAAGTCCAACATGAGATAGTCCAATGGTCAAGGACAAAGGAAGAAGTTTGATAGCCTATGGTTCTAGTATATGGATGCATGAAGGGTTAGTGCTCAGGGTTTTGGTGAGACCTGCGAAAAGATATGAAGTTCCTATGAACTTCATAGGGCAAGACTAAGATAAAGACTCGAACATGTAATTCAAAGGTGTAGTTGAGGTTGTATGAGGAATTATTGATGCATGGACAATTGTTCACTCCAAGTGTGTGGGCCAAATAACCCAGAGGTCCAAGGATCGAACCTGTATCTTCCTAAAATAATTATCTTCCTTCATCAATTTGTTAAATAATTTTCCATATATACAAAATTTATTAAATGTATATATTTTATTAAAATGAATTTATAATGAATATATCATTTTTTATTAGTTTAAATGGTCTTTATATTAGATATTATTTTGCACTGCGGAAGCCCCTATATGGTCTTTATATTATTAAACCATGATTTTTTTAAGTATGGTATTGTAATGTTATTTTTACAATGAATTTTATTTTTTAAAATAAATAATAATATTGATAAAAATAAACAAAAAATGATTTAACTAAGAAAAATATAAATTATATATTTTTATTATTAATATATATTTTTTGACAATTTGAGTGAATCTAATAGTTAAGAATATATATTTCCTTTTAAAAAATTATAAATTGTAATAAAAAAAGATAGAATAAATACATCTCTATAAACTTAAACAATCCCAAAACAAAGAAGTTCCATACATCAAAATTTAAGCTAAATCACAATCTTAAAAAATAAATTATTATTATTATTAATTTATTTTAAAATTATAATCTAATTAACAACTAAATATGAATGTATAAAGTTTAGTTATTTGTTGTTGTAAATATAGAATAATAAAATATAATATTATTATTTTTTTTTAAATAGAAAAAAACTAATTTAATAAAAACAAAAGTTATGAAATATTAAACTTTATAAAATTATTAAAAAAAAATTACAATTTTTCATTTAAAAATAAATAAATAAACTATATTATATAGAAATAACATTTAAAAATTATTATACATAAATATAAAAAATAATATTCAAATATTACAAAATACAAAAATTTATATTTAAAAAATAATATTACAAATACATAGACATTTATGATATTCACTTCAATTAAATAAAAATATGAGAAAGATTAATTTTTACGTTCTCATCTTCCCAAATTAATTTTTTCCACCACTCTACCTCTCCAATAATTTGATAGGTTGGAGAGTTTCTTTATTCCTGTGAGCAATCTCCTCAACAAATTTTACTATCTGTAATAATTTAAGTTTAGGCATTGTTTTGTCATTCCACACATCATGGGGTCCCACTATACTCTCCAGATTCCGACACCCTCGCAGATCCAACCTTTCTAACATTGGGAAGTCGCCACGCCTGACCTCTAACTCCCTTATCTCACGACAATTTATTATTGAGATTGTCCTTAAATTAGGTAGCTTCTCTAATCCCAATCTTTTCAACAATCCACAACTATGGATGTTCAAATATTTAAGTTTGGGAGATTTGCAAAATTCTCCACTGAGTGTGTTAACTCGGGAGTAATCTTTCTTCCTGGGTTACTTTTTCAGTAGGTTTTTTGGTGGTGTGTTTTTAAATTTCTGACCAATCCAGAATTTTGATTGATTTTTTGAGTATTTGAGTTGGTTTAAAATAGGGAAAAACTCATAGGGTAAAATTTTGAAATGCATGGAACTTTGATTCATATGAAACTCAGACTACCCCTGAAAATCTGATTAGATTCAAATCCATTTTTTTACTAAAAAAATGGTTCTAGTTTCTCCTGAATTAACCTTCTCCAATCCTCCACACTTATTGCACATCTCTTCCAGCTATGGCCCGATTGTGACAAGAACGGTTTTTTCAATGAAGTGAGGTGAGAGATACCATGTGGAATCCCCATTAAACTCTAACAGGGTTCTAATTTGAGATTCTTTAGATTTATGAGCTCTCCGATGTTTTCCGACAATGAATTTAGTGAGTTACAATATTTGAGATTCGAAAATCTCAGACGAGAAATATTACTTGTGCTTTCTGGTAAACTCTTCAAACGGTGGAAGCCAGTCAATTTCAGAAACTCAAGTTGTCCAATTTTCCCCAATGATGTTGGAAACGATGTAATTGAGGTGCAAGAGAGATCAAGAACTTTTAGAGGCATGGCAGTCAAGAGAAATAGTTCAGGAACCTCTCAAATTTTTTCATTGTTTGCCAACACCAAACTCAAAAGTTTTGAGCAAATCATATCTGTTGGGAGATCCTGAATATCATTATGGCTAATTGATATTCATTTTGAATCCCCTATCTTATCTTCACTAGGGAAATTTTGTAGATGTTGACCTGAGGCAAATAACTAGTTCTCCTCACTTTGGCCTATATAAATTGACAGATCACACATAACATCATGAACATGAACATTTACTCGGTCTCCTCCGTACCTTGTAACACTCCACTTGGATGTCTTTATAGTCTATCCTTTCCCAACCAAAACATATTCAAACAAGCCCTTATCTACCAGTACATCTATGTACTTGTGCCCGACATCCATTAGGGTGGCCAACTTTTCTGCGCTCCACATTTCTACCAATGTCTCCACAGGAATATCTCTGCATCCTCATGAAACACAACACAATATAAAAAGAAACTCTTTAAGTCAAGATTAGGAAAATCGTTATAACTCCATCTTAACCGTTGATAGAGCTCTTCATCAATGGTGTTGTGATTGGCTTGGAGGGAAGGATCTGCATTTTTCATCAGAGTCAAAGCACATCTCCACTCAACTTCAGTCTTTTTCCGCCTCATTGCTGCAGCAACTGCGTTTAGGGCCAATGGAAAACCTTGACACTCAGATGCTATTTGTCTAGCAATAGCCTTTATGTTATCCCTTGGAACAACCCCATTTGTAAAAGCTCTTGTCCTAAATAACTCCCACCCTTCTTCTATGGACAAGGATTGTATTCTCAAGCTCTAATCTTCGCTTGCCTCTATTGCAATGATCACATCTCTACTGCGACTGGACATTAACACTTTGCTACAATTATGATCCCAAAATTTGATTCCAACTTCATTAATGAGATCGATTGGACGCCACATATCATCCAATATCAGAATAAATTTCTTCTTTCCTAGCGATTCTGACAATTTCATCTTCCTCAAATCATTGTCAGAACTTCCCTCCAACTTTAAATTAATTGTCTCTGCAATGGAGGCCTACAACTTTTCAATATGATACTGTTGAGAAATTGTAAGCCAAATTACCACATCAAAAATATCACTCACCTCTTTGTAATGGTTGTAGACGAGTTTGAGTAAAGACGTCTTGCCTACGCCCCCCATACCCCAAACACCAGTCATATGGGCGTGAGGATGAGCTTCACCAAGCCATTTCTGCAGCAGTATCTGAACAAATTGAATGGCCGACCCTATGAAGCCAAAGGCCAGGACAAGTTGAAGAAGCACGCTTGTCTAAGACGTTGCGGCGGACACAATCTGTGTAGTATTGGAAGAGACTGAAAAGACCCCAACAAGCTCTTGAAATAGTTGACAGAATCTGGTTTCCCAATCTGTAATTCATGTAAAGAGATTGGGATTGCACATGAGGCAACAACCGAAGCACCGTCTTCGTTGTTGGTTGGCGCGGATGATGAGTAGTTGGCCCTCTTTGAGGTGACCTGTCATTCTTTTCAAACATACTTTGATGGCCTTTGGTAGCCTTGTTTGTTTCTCTTGGAATTGTTGCTCAATTTGTAGTAATAAATTGTTCACAGGACGAAAGTAAGTATTGAGAAGCTTCAGCTTTTCCTCCAACTCAACAACATTTTTTATCTGTTGGATGACTCCAGCAAGAACGTTGGTTTTGATCTCCTTTGCTACATCGGTGGCAATCTCGACGACCATTTTCTAGTTTAGAATTATGAATGTGAGAAATTATGTGAAGATGAGAAAAGCAAGGAAATGGGATTAAACAAATGAAATTATTTCCCCCACCCTCATATGGGGTGGGGGGAATAATAGAGAAAAACATATTATGGGGATTATGGGGGTGGGGGATAATAGATAAAACATGTTTTCCCTATTATCCCTCCACCCCTACCCCCACCATCATGTTTTCCCTATTATCCCTCTACTCCTACCCCCACCATCATGTTTTATCTATTATCCCCCAACCCCCATAATACGTTTTCTCTATTATTCCCTTGCCCCCGCCCGCACCCCTACCCTTACCCCCACCTTCATAATATGTTTTATCTATTATTCCCTCCACCCCCACTTTCATATGAGGGTTGTTTTCTCTATTATCCCCCCCTACCCCCATAATATGTTTTCTCTATTATTCCCCCACTCCCACCTTGATATGAGGGAGGGGGTTGGGGAAATAATAGAGAAAATATATTATGGGGGTCGGGGGGATAATAGAGAAAACATGTGGGGATAGGGGGAATAATAGAGAAAACATGTGGGGATAGGGGGAATAATAGAGAAAACATGTTATGGGGGTGGGGGGATAATAGATAAAACATGAGGGTGAGGGTGAGGATAGGGGTGAAGGGAATAATAGAGAAAACATGTTTTCTCTATTATCCCCCCACCCCCATAATATGTTTTCTCTATTATTCCCGCCACCCCCACCCTCATATGAGGGAGAATAATAGAGAAAACATATTATGGGGGTGGGGATAATAGAAAAAACATATTATGTTTTCTCTAGTATTCCCCCTCATATGAGGGTGGAAATGGGAGGAATAATAGAGAAAACATATTAGTGGGGTTGGGGGGTGGGAGAGGGAGATAATAGATAAAACATTATTATTTTTTCTCTATTATTTTCCCACCTCCACCCCCACCCTCACTCTCATATCCAGAGGGGAGTAATAGAGAACAAAATATTATGTTTTCTCTATTATTCCCCCCACCATCATAATATGTTTTCTCTATTATTCCCTCCACCCCCACCCTCACCCTCATTTTTTCTCTATTATTCCCCCCACCCCCATAATATGTTTTCTCTATTATTCCCTCAACCCACACCCTCATATTATGTTTTCTTTATTATTTCTTCCACCCACATAATATGTTTTATCTATTATTCTCGCCTCCCCCACCCTCATATTTGGGTGAATAATAGAGAAAACATAATACACCTTCATATGAGGATGGGGGTGCGGGGAATAATAGAAAACACCCTCATATGAGGGTGGGGGTAAGGGGAATAATAGAGAAAACATAATATATGAGGGTGGGGGTTGGAAGGAATAATAGAGAAAACATATCGGGTGGGGGTGGAGGGAGTAATAGAGAAAACATATTATGTTTTCTCTACTACTCCCCCCACTCAAACATAATATGTTTTCTCTATTAGTCCCCCCACTCTCACCCTCATATCCGAGTGGAGAAATCATGAAACAAACAACCCTGTACACTCCGGTGCGGTTCAAAAGTGACGGAAAGGGATACCAGGGAGTTTTGTACAACCATGGTAAGTTCCTCTCTTTTTGCAAGTATATATTTTATTGTTTAAATAAATTTGTACAACATTTTAGATTGTTCGTTATGATGTTGTAGGTACCGAGGAGGCTGGTACCAAGGAAGTTGGTACCATGGAGACTCATAAATACCCTTGCTTGGAAAGGTATACGGGTTCCATTCCTTAACTATTTTCAAGTTTGGCATCACAACGTGTGACTGCTCTCTTATTACATTCAGTTGATCTAGCCATCTGAAATAATTTTGTATAATTATTCAAGAAAGTTTGTGACTTAGGATTGTTGCATTTTACAATGCTGTAATATTGTGTACTCTGTTTACGATTCATTTTTTGTTATAAAAAGTAGTTATTTATCTCTTTGTTAAACTTGGTTTATTTGCAATTGTTTCATTTTTGACATAAGTAGTTATTACTTATTAAAATCTATTCAATATATCATGATTCCCTTTCGAATATATATACAGTGTAACTTGTTGGATGTTGTTTAATCTATAATGATTCCCTTTTGAAATATATACAATGTATCTGGTTGGACTTTGTTTAATCTATAACGATTCCCATTTGAAATATATGTAGTGTATTTGGTTGGACTCTGTTTATTCCATAACGATTTCCTTTTGATTTTATACATTGTATCTTATTTAAACTATGTCTCTTCAATACAAGTTTCCTATCCAATAATCTTTGTTTTAGTACTAGGTTTTACCTATGAGTTTTATTGATTTATTAATGGGAAAACAATTTTGTTTGTAGATCTAAAATCAGAATAACTTTTGTTTTCTTTTCACAATTTTTCTACATGAAACTTATGATATGAATCTATCATCTCATAACAAGCATTTAAATCTAATACTTTTTTTGATGCTTTATAACCAATGATTTTGGCCACAATAACGCACAATAAAATATAGTAAACATTTAGATAAACATATTCATGACAAAGAAGTAAAACCTGGAACTTGGGGAAACCACACGTTGAAGACCATGTTCCTCCCAACCTTAGACTAGATTCTCTGTCAACCTCTGTCACCCCCGAGATGAGTTCGGAATCCAAGGGGCTTCTGATGTGGCCTCTTGGAGAATTCTGAGTTCCAGCTTGTTGTGTGTAATCTTTGACAATCATTGTGTCAAGTCATTTTTGTGCGTAACCTTCTCGAGCTATCAATTAGCATCTTAGGAATGGCGTCCCATTCCCTTGTCATGACTTATTTTTGTTTTCCTAAGACTTTTGACACTTGTCTTGAGCCTCCTGCTCACTGACCATGTGTCAGATTCAATTTTACACATGTTCACATATTCTCCTTTAAATATAGAATGTGTCTTTTTGAAGTTGAGTTAAATCCATAACTTGTCTCAGTCTGTTGCCACTTAGCCAACCCCTTTGGATTCCTAACTCCATCTTCAACGTGTGCCACTTTATCCACATGTTTTTATTTTCATAAAATAATAAGGTTTTACAATTCGGTTTTGGTCAATAGACCAATTTGTCTTTTGGAAAAATAATAGAAATAATAATTAACAACTCAAGTCATGGGGTATCATATACACCCCCCCTCAAAACTTATTATCGTCCTTGGTAATAACTAGTTTTCATCAATACCATTCTGGAACAGAAATGGATATGCTTCCTGCATATTACTTTCTATTTTCCAAGTAGCCTCTTCTAGACTAAGGTGCTTCCATTGAACCTTTACCTGTCCTACGATTTGATTATGGAGTGTAAGTTCCCTCTTGTCAAAAATACGATCTGGATCTACTGGGAACTCGTCCACGGGTTCCACCTATATCATTCTCCAATAAACAACATGAGTAGGGTCATGTATATAATTTTTCAGAGATGAAACGTGAAACACATCATGTACTTTTACCACAGTTGGAAGTGAAAGTTTATAAGATATAGGTCCTATTTGAGAAAGTATCTCGAATGAGCCACAATATCTAGGCACTAACTTAGTATAGTTGCCCATCCGTAAAGAAATCTTTTTAGGTTTAACTCTAATATACACATGATCTCCAATATTGAACTCTCTTGGAGTCCTTTTTGCATCGGCATAACTTTTTTTCCTGTCTTGAGCTACTTTCAAGTTCTGTTTTACCTGTTCCACTATTAGTTCCATGTATTTTAACATATATGGGCCTATAATCAATCTATTAACAAGATTACTCCATGAAACAGGTGTATTACATTTTCTTCCATATAAAATTGCAAAAGGACTAAGCTTTGTTGACGCTTGATAATGATTATTATAAGCAAACTCAATTAAGTAGAGATAGTCTTCCTATTTACCAGTCTTGTCCATAACATACATTCTAAGAATGTCTTCAAGAATATAATTATTTCTTTCAGTTTGCCCATATGTTTGCGAATGATAAGAATTTTTTAAGTTTAATTGGGTATCTAACCCTTTAAATAAAGCCTTCCAAAAATTTCCAGTGAACTTAACATCTCTATCAAATATTATAAGTTTAGGGATTCCATGTAACCTGAATATTTCCTTCATGAATATTTTTTCTATATTAATATCTTTGTAGGTTGATTTCATGGGTATGAAATGTGTTTCCTTACTTAATTTATCAACTACAACCATAATTGAGTAGTTTTGTTTACTACTTCTAGACAATTCAATAATAAAATACATACTTATCACTTCTCATTTCCATTCTGGAACGGGTAAGGGTTGTAGTAGTCTGGCTGGATGTTGGTGTTCAACCTTAACTTGTTGACACTCTAAGCATCTAGCTAGATATTTTGTTGTTTCACCTTTCATATTTGGCCAATAGAATTCATTTCTTAGCATAGTAATTAACTTCTGGTAACCTGGGTGTCTAGAATATGGTTTCTTATGCATCTCATCTAAAATCAATAGCTTAATTTCATTAGATTCGGGTACATATAATGTGTTTTTATACATAACAATCCACTTTTTGAGAATCTAAAATCTTATTCTTCTATTCCTTCAAAATTATCAGCAATATTTAACTTAATATTTTGATATTCTGGATCTTTTTCAGCTGCTAACCTTACCCTTTCATCTAAATATGTTTTGTCATTACTCCTAGTAACTGTATAGATTAGGTTTGCATGTCTACTTAATGCATCTGCCACTTTATTTTCTTTTTCCTTATTGTGTTTTATCTCAAAATCATACTCACTTAAGAAGGCTAACCACCTTGCTTGGCGAGCATTTAAATTTTGTTTATCAAACATATATTTTAGGGCGGTGTTATCTGTCAAAAATAATAATTTTGGCCTACCAGATAATGCCTCCACATATTTAATGCATGTATTATTGCGACCAATTCCCAGTCATGTGTTATGTAATTTTGTTCATGTTTCTTTTATTTCCAAGATTCATAAGATATTACATGGTTTTCTTGCATTAACACTCCTCCAAGCCCTTCACAGCATGCATTTGTACACACTACAAAGTCTTTATCTAGGTCTTCCAATTTTAATATAGGAGTTGTAGTTAAGATTTGTTTTAATTTGTTAAACATTTCTTGACATTTCTCAGACCATATGAGATTAATTCCTTTCTTTTGTAACAATATTGTAGGATATGCAATCTTAGAAAACCATTCTATAAACTTCTGGTAATAGCCAGTTATACCCATAAAGGATCTTATATCTAAAACATCCTTAGGTTCGGGCCAATTCATTATAGTTTTTTTTTTTTTTTGGGTCAACAATTATACCTTCTTTGGAAATTACATGTCTAAAATACTGAATTTGGTCTTTATAAAACTCACACTTACTTAGTTTTGCATATGATTTATGTTCTCTTAGTATCTGTAATACAATTCTTAAATGTTCATCATGCTCCTTTTCATCCTTTGAATAGATGAGTATATCGTCTATAAAGACGATCACAAATTTATCTAGACATTTACTCAAAATAATGTTCATCAAGCACATAAATGAGGTTGGTGCATTAGTCATCCCAAAAGGTATTACGAAAAATTTGTAATGTCTGTATCTTGTTCTAAATGTTTTTTTATAAATATCCTCATCCTTTATCCTAACTTGATGATAACCAACACGTAAAACAATCTTAGAAAATATTGTAGCTCCCCTTACATGATCAAACAGATCATCGATACAAGGTAATGGATATCTATTTTTAATGGTCATCTTATTAAATTGTCTATAATCAATACAGAGATGTAATGTCCTATATTTATTTATAACAAAAAGTATTGGTTCCCCCCATGACGACGCACTTGGTCAGATATATTCTTCATCTATCAATTCCTGCAATTGACATTTTAGTTCATTTAACTCTAGGATATCAGGTCTATGGAGAAGTATATTTCTCTCCTAGGAGGTAGTCCAGGAACATCCTGGAATACATCCTGAAATTCCTGCAATACTATAAAGTTATCTAACTCATTATTACTTTCCTCTTTTTCATTATAATTTATGTGTACAAGTAGTTTACACCCTTTTTGAATGCATATTTTTACTTGTAAGGTTGTTATTTCTCTAATACTAACAGGTCTTGATACTCCTTTAATGTTTATAATGCCACTGCTCTCATCTACATAGGTAAATGTTTTATTGTAACAATCTAAGACCACTTTAAACTTTTACAGTCAATCCATACCGATTAGCACATCATAAGATTATAAAGGTAATATGTTTAAGTCTATATGTGTTCGTAATTCATTCATACCAAGTTCCTAGTTTTTAACAACATTTGTAATCCTCCTTTTAGTTTGTAACATCCCGCTCTGGCGCACATACCAAACTTATTCTTTGAGGACACTTGCTCGCAAGTGATTTGGATTTATATGATGATAAAACTTTTCTTTCATTATGATGCATTGAGTTATATGACAGGATGTCTTTACTACCTTGATGTAGACAGGTGCTGCTGACTCAGTTTATTTGAGTGTGCAGGGTGTCGGACCCGGAGGATGCAGAGGCATCTGTGGAACTCCCTTGGACTCCGGATTGAGTCAGGGAGTGGGGTATTTGAGTTGTTTCATTTATGATGATATTGTTTCGTTTGATGATATACTATTGATTATATGATATGTTGTTGACATGATCTGACATGATGGTTGATGATGCAGGATGACGATAGCTTGTCGACCGGACTCACATATGGAGTAGAGGGGCCACACACGAGATCCAGAGAGATTGAGGGAGAGGTGTGGACAAAAGCCCTGCCATAGCCTACTAGCACTCTCGCCGTGGCTCGAACTGTAGGTTAACGATTACCTAGTTCGAGGGGATCCACGATGCCGTGAGGGCAGACTGCGACAGTCGCTCACGATGATTCTAAGGGGCACGCAATAAGGCAGGGGACTTATTCCTTAGAGCCCTTAGTCTCCCACAA